>ML110533.1:12653-31305 GCA_003697995.1 Taxidea taxus jeffersonii
ATAAAACATATATGAAGATAAATGCAGTGTATAACTGTAGTTGTTCCCTTTTATTACTGACCATCTGCACTTTCTTTGTAAAGAAAATAGAAATAAGGATTCATAAATTATTATTTCAATAACCATGAAGAAGATAGTGAAGGCTCTATAAGTGTGGATTTGAAATCAACAGCACTGACCCAGTATTAATTTCCATTTTTTAATTATTCTTATTTTTTTCTTCTGATTTTGTGTTCTTACTTCATTGCCTAGGTCTTGACAGGGGCATTTCCTTTGTTGCAATTATGATTTCCAAGACTTTTTACAATATAGACAAAGTGAATACTAACGACAAAAAAAAAAGGTTATTAGGACAGGACGCCTGGGTAGCTCAGTCTGTTAAGCATATGCCTTCAGTTCAGGTCATGGTCCCAGGATTCTGAGATGGGAGTCCCGCAATGGGCTCCTTACTCAGCGGGAAGCCTTCTTATCCTTCTGCCTGCCCCTTCCCCTACCTGTGTTCTCTCTCTCTCTCTCTGACCAATAAATGAATGAAACCTTTAAAAAAAATGTTGTAGGGAGCTGGATTTCTTTTTTTAAGTTTCAGGATTTGTCACTGATACCAGAGGAAAAGATACAAAGTAAATTGAACATTAAATTAGTTATGGAAAACGCCTTCAACAGAAAGCAATAGCTAGATATATCAAATTATTGAATTAAGTGCTTATTTTCATTGATGCAAATCCATGAAATTCAGCAGGAAAAGACTAGAAAGCAGGAATTTAGTGCCTTAGCCATGATTAATTGACTAGCTGGATGATCTTTTGTGGAGTTAACCTTCTTGGAACATAATATAATTAATTAATAAGTCATTAAAACCTGGAAACTCAACAAAAGAGGGCAGAACTGCTTTCTGGCTATCTTGCTATGTTTATTACAGTTTGTCAGAGCCTATATCCAGTCCGTATAGCCTTTCTCATTATTTTCCATGTCATCATGGTTGCTAATCACTCTGAAAACCACCCATGGAGGGAAGAAAGATGTTGCAACTTTAGTGTTAATTTGGATTTTTTTTTCCTAAAAATTCACCAAATTATGTAGAGCCAGAGGAACAATTTGCAAATATTTAGCATCATTGAAGTCTGATCTGTGATTGTTTGGTTGATGGTGGAAAAATACAGTAAAAATTTAAAGTATGTTTATTTTGAAATTTGCTTTTTCATAATATTTATCATGGACAAAGTACTAAGAAAAAGTTTAAAGTATTTATGTGTTATCTTTAAATAGATTTCTACTTTTTATGTATATACATGGCTTCAATCAATATAAATAGAATTCTGAGAAAGTTGGAAAAAATGATTTTCCAGTATTTGTTCAGTTTATTTTTGTTAGTTTGTGAGTATATTAACATTTAAAAAGGAGAAAAATACTGTACTCATCGACATATATATGTTTTAGTATGTTTTCATATTTTTCTAAATGTCTTTGTAGATGTAAGTCCTTCATTTTGTTATTTTTGTTGGAAGCTTTTTGTTTAACACACCTCATTGCTTGTGATATTTGGAATTATTTAAACAAAACTCTTCAGTGAATCACTTCAGTGAACATTATAGCCTTGATAGAGATAATATATTAAAAGTAACTAAAATATCATTTAAAAAAACAGACTTCACTTATTAACGACTTTATACAATGACACTCTTAGAAAATTTACTGATTTCATGTTTTCTGTCACATCAATTTCTCTCTACTTCTTTAATATCTCAGTACATATTATATCTTCTTTAATATCTTATTATAGTGCATAAAAGTTAGTATCTTTAGACTTTTTAAACCATTTTTAAATACAGTGAATAAAATATGGATTGTGTTTATTTCCTAAGAATCTCATCATCATAGTTTTTCATTGTTAAAGGAGGATGCAAGATGGTACTGGATGGCAATTCAGCTTCCAGAATATTTGCTTTTTTAGTTGAGAAATATTTTTCACTTTTTAATGGTGATTCCTATTATATAAATTAGGTAGAATTTTGACTACTGTTCAAGCTGGGTGGAAATGAGGGCCTTGATCACTTGCCACCTACCTACATTCCATCCCACAATAGCCTCTGGAAAGCTTTTCCAGAATTCCCAGGGCACAGTAGAAAACAGTGTGAAATAACTGCTCTAAAGTATATCTAAGATCAGGAGAATTATAATAGGATAATTAATTCTTTGTGGAATTAAAAAAACTTAAATACAAATAAAATCAAAGAATGTGTATTGTAGGGCTAATTCTACTCATTAACACAATACATTTATTTTAATTAAATGACTGGATCTCCACTGGAGTCTTTCCCTGGTAATTTTTCATGATAAAACATATATGAAGATAAATGCAGGGTTTATCTCCAGAGACAAACTATGCATCAATAACAATGAGGTAATGATTCAAACTGTGTGTGTCCAAGCTATTAACACCTGAAAAATGAATCTAAAGAACCAGTGGGAGGACATTGTTAATGTGGAAAACTACTAGGCTTAAACTATTTCTTTATTCGTAACTTGAATTCTGTCATGGATCTTAGCCATTCAACTTCAAGGACTACAGTGTACTTGAAGCTATAATGTACCATATCAACACTGGTTAAGGCATCAATAAAAGGAAAAAGTGAAGGACATTTGGAGTCCTTTTTGTCTCCTCCACATAGAATGTTCCTATTCGAAGCAGATCAGAAGGAGGCTGCACAGCTTTGAAAATATTATTTCAAAAATTATTAGGCCACCTAATTGCAAAATTGGCACACATTTCCTTGGCCTTGCTCACATTACTGGTACTACCTTATGAGCTGTTCTTACTGCTTTTTCCTCTTCCCACTTCATGAAAATGGAAAATATAAGCAGCTATCTTGAGCCAAAACACTCAGAGATCCCTATAAAAGGTTTCTATTCTATACCAACCCAAAAGAAAATAGAATAAAGCTGGTGTGTTTCTTAGTAATCTAAAATATGATTTTATCAGTTTATCTTTATTTCTTGTAAGCCTACACCTCAGGCTTCCAATCACTGTCTTTAAAATAACCACAAAACTACTGCTTTTATTCTTGATAAATATTATATGGGCCATTCTTACGGTTGTTGTTATTATTATTTTATAATAGAAGATATTATTTTAATTGCTAAAATTTATCAAGTTCTCACCATGTGCAGCTAGTTTTACTAAGTATACAACTGAATTATTTGATTCTTTTCTAGCAATGCTCTCAGATGTTAGGAGAGTTCAATTAAAGAACTGGAATACTCCCCACTCCTCATAAAACCTTTAATTTTTTCATCAATCTTTACCTAGAAGTTGTATATTAATTATTTTTAAAAAATTATAATACAAGTAGGAGTCATCATTTAATGAATGCTAAGTTCCAGGTATTACTTTAATAGTTTTACATAGTTTCTGATTTCCTCATTTAATTGTTAATATATGGTGAATTTAAGACAACAGCAATATTACTCTAATTCCTGCTTTTAAAAAAACTACATTATGAGGCTCAAATGGAAATATATAATAGAGTAGTTCATAAAATATTCCCAGGCTAGAAATCGTCACATCAGTGTTAGGGGAGCTGACAAATAGACTTCAGCAATTCAAAAGTTTCTGTAAAATGATTTCAGATGGTACGTAGCTCAAATCCTGGGCTTGTTATAAACAACAATGAAATACTAGTTCAATCTTTTTTTTTTTTTTTTGAAGAGTTACAAATGTGGGCCTGTCACATGAATCTTGTAGAGGCAAACATGCTGTATTGAGGAGTATGTGATAGAGGAAAGCTTTTTTCTGTCTCAGAGATCAGGTTCTTCCTACCATTATGAAAAACTAAGCAAAGAATAGGTCTTTAATAGCTCAAATTTAGGACAGAATTCTATTTATAGATATTTGAAAGTGTTTCTTCAAAATATGATCATGGGAGTGGTTAGAAAGTAGCTTTAAGTAATGTTACTGCTCAGTAAGAAAAGCTGTATGAAGAAAATATTTTAATAAGAAAGACTACTAAATTTTTATTAGAAATCAGTAGTTTAATTTTGAGTAATATTTTTAAACTGTGAGTCAAGAATAATACCTAACATCATTTGAAAGAACAGTAGTTTGTTTTGAGTCAAGTTTATTGAGGTATAATATATACAGTAAAACTCATAATTTTTAGCATATAATTCCGAGATTTGACAATGCATAGCATTATTGAAAACCAGCTCATTCAAGACAGAACATTTTCATCATCTTCAAAGAGTTCTCTTTTCCCATTTATAGCCAAACCCTTCCCCTATTCTTGACCCCCTCAGACTGGTTTGTCTTTTGTGCTTCTTATTTTAACTTTTCCAGGATGACATTTAAGTGAATCATATAGTATGCAACTTTGATGTCTGCTTCTTTCATACAACATAATACATTTGAGATTGATCTATGTTGTGTCAATCAGTTATTCATTCTTTTTATGTATCCTGCTGCATGGATGTATCAGAGTTTGTTTATCCATTCTCCAGTTCGAAGACACTGAGTCATTCCCAGTTGGGGGATTATGAATAAACCTATTATAGGATTTCATGAATGGATTTTGTTTTAACAGAAGTTTGCCTTTCTCATGGTGATATTTCTAGGGGTGATATTCCTGGGTTATACAAAGCAAATGTATAAAGCAAATTGTTTATCAGAGTGACTATATTATTTTGTATTCTTACTAGAAATGTGTGAGTGTTTCAATTGCTTTGCATCTTTGTCAGTACTTGATAATGTCTCTCAGAAACAAAGATGCAATAAAATCATCAACAAAATATTAATAAATTGAACCCAATAGTATATTAAAATGATAATACATCATGAACAATTGATGGTGATACTGGTGTATAAGGTTATTTCAATATTCAGAACCAGTCAACCTAATTCACTATATCAAAACTAAAGAAGAAAACTATGTTTTCATCTAAATTGAAGTAGAAAATTATTTGACAAAAAACAATATGTATTTATAAGAACAAGAACAACAGCAAGACCTCTCAGAAATCTAGGAACTAAAGTGAAATTCTTCAACATAATAAAAGACATTTCACAAAATCTTATAGCTAACATCATTCTTAAGGGTGAAAGATTGAATACTTTTCCTGTAAGATCAGGAAGAGGACAAGGACATATGCTCTGTCCACTAAAATTTAACATTATATTGGAGGTCCTATATAGTCCAATAAGGCAAGAAAACAAAATCAGAGGTAGACAAGTTGAAAAAATAGAAACAAAGCCATCTCATTTTCAGACAACATGATAGTTCTCAAAGAAAATAACCAGAGAAATTATATATAAAAAAAAAAAAAATCTAGGAGAACTTGTGAGTTTGACAAGGTTGTAAGATATAAGATCAATATACAAAAATCAACCACATTTCCAAATTCAGATTGATTTTTGACCCTCAATTAAAACCACACTAGATTTCTCTATTGGGAATAATCAACTAAAGAGTAAACCTTTAGGCTTCTAATATTTCTGCAGTTTTCATTTCTCTACAATCCCCATAGCACAAGCACACAGACACATTTGAGAGTACTCTAATAGGTCAATTAAAATCCCATAACTAATGTTGAAGCCTTCTATTTTCACTTTTTTATTTTAGAAGAGAGGAAACATTTTATGTTGAATTGAAGGTTGACATTTTAAATATTCCTTATTCAAACCACTTTGATTTCTTCTTTCATGTAAATACAACATAGTAATTATGGAAAAATATCAGTCTACTTGGAATTTTTTTCATTGCCAAATGGAAGACAAATCCTATTTATCACCTTTTCTGGAGATTATAAGGGAATATAGTACATCTCAGTCATCTCCAAAATATTAATATTATGTTTCACTTAGGTTTTTTAATGTGTAAATATTCACAAATTACATTGCCTTTACCTGCCACAAAACACCACCTTCTTTATGTCTTTAAAACTAGATAAAAATTTTCTTATCTCTGTCCTTAAAATTCAGATATTAATATATTTTTTAAAAATATTTTATTTATTTATTTGACAGACAGAGATCACAAGTAGGTGGAGAGGCAGGCAGAGAGAGAGGAGAAAGTAGACTCCCTCCCCGCTAAGCAGAGTGCTCCATGCGAGGCTCCATCCCAGGACCCTGGGATCATGACCTGAGGCAAGGACAGAGGCTTTAACCCACTTAGCCACCCAGGTGCCCCTCAGATGTTAATATTAATCCAGCATTCTATGTAGTCAAAACTTATGATCTAGGAAATAGTCTTATGCATATGCAAAACATATCATTGATGATCATCATATATCGACCTTATGCTCTGTCAGTTCCAAAAATAGATTTAAACATAAAATGAAGAAGTACAATAAATTTATGCTCCATCTCTCCTAAATTAAAGAAACATTAAGTACACTAGATGTGAAAGAAAAATATATCTTTTTCTATTTTGGACATTCTAACATTCTGACCATCCTTATTCCTGCCATCCCTGGGATAAAATGACCTTCATCTTATTGGCTTGTTTAGTCCCTCTACATTTCTTGTAGGGAGTTGTAGTTATGAACCACATTTTAACACAGGGAAGGAATCACCTTCATAGTTTCTTTTCCAGAGCCAATACAGTGATGCATACCTGTATTTAGGTATGGCTTTTTCCCCATGTTGTCACACATTCCTCAGAGATGGTCACAGGTGTATTAGGCTAGGATATGTAACTAACTAGGTGCTGCAACAGATAGACCCTGAAACTACATGGCTTAGTTATTTCTTCCTGACACAAAGTCGTATGATTCTCAGAAAGTGTGCTTTGCTGTCTGGTGACTCCTTTTAGTGACAGTGCCCTCTTAACAAATGGCTTCTAAAGTCATCGTTATAGGGGAAAAGTAAACATGGAAATGGTACACTGGCTTTTAAGAGTTTCAGCCAGAAGTTATGTTTGTCATTTTTTCGACTAGTCATATGTCTTTTCCAAATATCAAAGGGACTGAAAAGAGTTGATATCCTGTAAACCCAGTAAACCCTGTAGGGAGAAGGAAATCAGAAATGGGTGAACACTAGAAGTCTCTACTATGCCAGGGAACTCCTAATCCATCTGATCTCCAGGGTGCAGTAAACACTCCCGTATCTATCCACCCATCAGTAATTTGACTGTTTGGATACCTTCCCCAGCTCACATCTAAGACTTAAGGAAAAATCAAAAGTAGTGCACTGTCCATAAGATAAATTAGGTTAGAAATAAGAAAACATTGACTCTTACGGGTGACAACCAGTATTAAAAGTGATATTAATAGTCATTCAGATGTGAATGCTATATTATTATTTTTTATTTTTTTTATTTTTTAAAGCTCTTATTTATCTAACAGGGAGGGAGAGAGAGCACAAGGGCATGTGCGTGTGCCCATACAAACACACACACACACACACACACACACACACACACACACACACACTATCAGGGGGTGGGATGGAGGGAGAGGGAGAAGCAGGCTCCCCACTGAGCAGAGAGCCCAACATGGGGGCTAGATCCCAGGGGGTCACAGGCTTAGATCCCAGGACCCTCAGACCATGACCTGAGCTGAAGGCAGAGGCTTAACTGACTGAGCCACCCAGATGCTCCATAATTTAAAGACTATGAATTACTGTATTTCGTTTAAGAGACTAGACAGGAAATGTTACTTCCTGCTACTTAAGTTTAGGAAGGAGAAAGAGTGGCATATCTGACATTCAGTTGTTTGGTGTAAGAAAACCAGAGTTTTTTTCTTATTGTCTCTTCAAGTCAAACTGAATTCTAAAGTGGTTAGATACAGACTTTTGAGGAGCAATCAAGATAGGATTTTTTTAAACCACTTTTTTACATGGAAATGTTACTGTTTTTGTTTGATTATATTATACTGTTGATGAAAAGACCAGATTAAGCAATTTACTAAAGATCATATATAAAGTGTTGTAAAGCTGAGAATAATATCCAAACACATTTGCACAATTTTTCAATATATTATCTATTTCACAGTGTAAAGAAATGTGAGTTTTATCACCTGTCCTGTGCAAAGCAAGTTTAAAAGTATATATGTGCACCACATATAGGTAATTTGATCAGAGTAAATATTAAATGTCTAGTCTATATTTATCTTGAAGTGTTCTTTCGCCACCAGCATATGTAATTATTTCCACTTTGGTAAGATAAAGTTAGCAAATGAAGTTAGCCATGTTTGACATTTGCTTCAGTTTTATTTTCACTGTGTTTAGTGTATCTTATGTCTCTCACTATAAGATAGATAGATATACAGATATCTTGATAATTTGAGTAGTTTCTTATGTGTAAAACTAAGCACAATAACCTTGAAGTACCAGCAAATGTGATCACTTTTTTTTAAAGATTTTATTTATTGGACACAGAGAGAGACAGTAAGAGAGGGAATAGAAGCAGGGGGAGTGGGAGAGGGCTCCATCCCAAGGCAGACACTTAACAATTGAGTACCCAGGCACCCCTGTGATCACTTTTTTTTTTTCCTGTGATCAATTTTTAAAAAATCACTAATACTAAATAGATTAATTTCATCACAGTGACTGTGCTAAGTATATTTTCAAGGATCCTGTTATCTAATTTTCAAGAGTCTGATTTTTTTAACATCCATTAATGAAATACTAAAAGTGTAAACATTTTTCTAATATTGTCTCAGAAAAATAACACTAAATATAATTTAAAAGTATTTAAGCCATTTCTTTGTAATCATACCTAATTGATAATTGATATTTTATTATTAATTGAATTAACTGTTCATTTTAGTAGGCAATCTAATTCTCAAGAGCTTAATAACAATATTACTTGCTACATAAAATGTAGTATTTAATCTAACCTACTATTTATTTCCATTTGCATAGTGAGACATTTTCCTAGGTCTGCTAGAGGACTTATTTTTCATAAAATGCTACAAGTTTTTTTTTTTTTTTTTAAATTTTATTTAATTTTTTTATTTGTCAGAGAGAGCGAGAGGGAGCACAGGCAGACAGAGAGGCAGGCAGAGGCAGAGGGAGAAGCAGGTTCCCTGCCGAGCAAGGAGCCCGATGTGGGACTCGATCCCAGGACGCTGGGATCATGACCTGAGCCGAAGGCAGCCGCTTAACCAACTGAGCCACCCAGGCGTCCCAATAAAATGCTACAAGTTTTAAACAACACAAATATTTCAAAAGTAGGTAAAATCATAAAATTATAATGCTAAACAAAATTCATAAATTGAGAGACTAGAAAAATCATTAGAACACCATAGTAGGTCTATTTCTGCTAGTAATAAATCTGGGTATATTAGGAAAATATTCAGGATGTCAATCCAGTAGTAGTTCAAAGCATGCACTCAAGGGAATTTTCAATGTGATAAAGGTGATTCACTTCACATATTCTGAAGACAGATTTTGGGCATTTTAGAGTATAATGGTATATAGAATTCTTCCTTTTTTTATGTTGATTCTTCTCACTAAGCCCAGAAATGAACTCTTCTTTCTATGACCTTCTATTCAAGATACCCCAAGTCACAGAACTGCTTACTTTAAAGGAAATATGTTTATATTTTGTGCACCTACCAACAAAAGAGTGCTAATGTGCTACTGAGGGTAAATTAAATCCCTTAGTTTGTGCAGCAGGGGCTAACAGTATCTTTCAACCATTTGCTACCGTGCCATTCTTTAACCTGTATAAATCTTGGCACGTAAAGAGAGCCCAATTAATATTTATTGAATATATAAATAAGTGAATGAAGACGTGAACTGAATGATCTCTATTATTCTTCTAGATTTAATAATCTCTTGTTCTGCAATTGCTTGGGAGAAACCACTGACTGCCCAAAACCTACTGTCACTTCTTTCCACTTCTGCCCCTGTTTGCATCCTCTCTTGGAAGAAGCATCTACCAGTTCTGTTCAGAAAAGCTTTTCCAAGACGGTGCCTTACACAGAGTAAATGTACAGTAAAATTTGTTGATCTGAATTGAAATGGGGGAAAAAAAAAAAAAAAAACTTCTGTGAAAAGCTGACAGTACAATTAACTTTACCTCGATCGCACATTCTTCCTTGACCATATGCTCAGTGTTCACGAACATATGTTATGTTTGTTTTTGGTAATTTTACTCTCTATTTCACAATGGTGAGCTTTGCACAATCCCCATATGATCAGTGTCTAAAACACTGCAATTCTTCTTTTTATCTTTTTCTCTCTTTCTCTCTCTCTTTTTAATGAGTGTTTGTTATTCCAGTTATAGAGCTGAATATCATTTAGGACTTTATGTCACACACACACACACACACACAGGAAAAGTAAGGCATGCAAAGAAATGCCATTATAGACCAAAGCAACTGAACTTTACAAGGATAAAAGGAATTAAATGATAGTCTCAGATAATGGAGGTTAAGTGGGTAAAGGATAATGTCATCTTGTCATAAAAATGCATAAAGCACAAAGTGGGACAAAGTTTTATTAATTAGAAATAATGATTCTGAGATCAAATCCATTACTGTTTAAATGAGCAGGGGTTGAATTCAATCTGAAATTTTATCCTCTAGAAAATTTGGACACTTTTAAAAAATATTTCAAAAAGTCAATCTTTGCCTATGACATCATAAACATTCTTTCAAGTATGCCTGGCAAGTATTTTATATAATGAATAACCCAGTAGGGGTAGGTAAAAGTTACATAACTATGGCAACCTTTTTCTTGCTGAACAATTCAATCTGTAAATATCAAAAGACAAGCAAAATCTATATATTTCCAGTCAGCTTTGGTGAGGGGTAGACAATATTCCCCAACCTTCATGGTTTTTTTTCTGTTTCTTTGTTATGTTTTGTTTTTTGTATTAGAAAAATGGCTTGGGGACCAATATTCAACAGAAAAGATGATGAAAGTGAGAGATAAAGAAATAGTTTCTCAGATAAGAAAAATAAGACAAAACAAGACTGGTTCATATTTTAAGATTTATCTGAAATATGTTTTAAGAAATCAGTTGAAGGAACAGAACCATCATCATCATCATCATCATCGTTATCATCATCATCATCTCAGCATCTCACTGAAAATAACCTGGTTATTTATCTAACAAGAATACTTTTTCTAGGTACTCTGGAGAATTTTGAAAAATGTACATAGGTCTCTTTTATCTGTGTCAGTGTGACTACAAAGAGACTTTCTGAATTCTGAATAAAGCCAACTAGTGTTATTTATAACTCAGAAGAAGGGAAGTTTAGAGTAAAGAATTTGTTAAAATTTCTTTAAATGGTATACTCTTCTTCCAAATGCCCTCAAACAAAAGTGACTTCTATTTTGTTTTCTGTTTTTTAATGCTCCTTTGTTGACCAAACTGGCAAGCAAAGGAAAGGATGGCTTGACTTTCAGGAACATCTGCAGTGCTCATTTATTTATTTATTTTCTTCCTTCCTTCTTTCCTTCCTTCCTTCCTCCCTTCCTTTCTCCCTCTCTCCCTTCGTTCCTTAATTTAAATTTTAGTTAACATACCATACAATATTGGTTTCTAGAGTAGAATTCAGTGATTCATCACTTACATACAACATCCAGTGTTTATCACAAGTGGCCTCTTTAATACCCATCACCCTTCTAGCCCATTCCCTACCCACCTCCCTCCTTCCTTTATTTTTACAACTGATTCCAGTTTTGTCTACAGAAGATACAACACATTATATCTAGAGACTTCCATAGAAAATTCAGTTAGCTGAACAAAGAACAATAGCAGTTAACTAAGTAAATAGCAGGGAAACATTAAATATAATTTCTTCAAACTTCCTCTACACAAAAATAGGGTTTAATGGTTTTGACATCATTATATCCATAGCATAATGCCTACTTGGCCTGGTTTAAAGGCTTGTTTTAAACCCTTTGCATCTAATTATCCTACCTTATCTAAAAAAATAAACAGCCTTTAAACATATAATGTTAATTAAGTGTGGGGCTCAGCAACCAATAGGATATAGACAAAGACCCTAGGAAGCCCATACTGGTTTTCTAAAGCATAGAGTTTCATATGAAATTCAAGTTTCCTAAAACTTGAGTTCTAGGAAAAAATGATAAGTAGTAAAAAAAAATTTAAAGCCCACCCTTCCCCTTTGATCATCAGTGCTACATTTTCTTCTCTGGGACTTTGTTTTCTTATGTTCTCTGTACTCCACCCTCATTCCTATATCCAATCTTCTTATCCTTACCTCGCCTTCCACAGTAGCCTGCAGTTCAAAATGACAGATTTTAATTGCTCCCCACCCTATTTCCCTAGCTCAAAATACCTATTTCCTAAATTAATATCCTACTAATGTGAAATGAAATGACTTAAAAACCTAAAAATACAATCTATGATAAGATGAAATGGAAATAAACTCTCTTGTCTATTTAATATTTATCATTTAATATTTTACTTGTAGTATTGTTACTGTTGCTTGCTAACTCAAAGTAAAAAAAAAAATTCTAATGCAGTTAAGAGAATGAGGAGAAATTAAGACATAAATTGTATGTAAGGGACTCGTTCCCTTCAGCAGGGTGAATTCAAGAGGATGCTGGAGCTAGCTTATAATGAAATGGGAGAATGGACTATGTGCAACTCTGCCCAAATCCAGTTTGGTGATATACTATAACAAACATGGTGACTGTATTTACTCCAGAAAATCAGCAAATGTTACGAGTCAGAGATTCTTTTTTTTTTTTTTTCCCAGAGAGTTGATTGATAAACATTTATTAGCCTCTTACTGAATGGTTTAGATGGTATGATAAATGTTCACACTGCTGAGAAATAGTTGTGTTAGCAAAGAATAGACATTATAGAATCCCGGGGGAGAACACATGCACCCATTCACCAAAAACAAATATATGTGATTTCCACATGAAATATCATTTAAAAAGGACTATACTGATAGCTATGAAAAAGGTTGAAAGCTACCAGTGTTTATATCTCTGAAAGTTAGTCTCCAAGCCCTGTTGTTTGCCATTTCCCATAACCAACATCTTTTGGATGAATGACTTAGAAAGTTCCTTCTTATGCTTTTTACATTATTTCTAGATGTTTGTTAGTATTTATAGAACTTATAAAGATGCTTTAAACACATTGCATTTGTACAATCCACTTGTTCTTGAATTTATATGCAAACTACCTGCTATTGGGAAAGGAGAGTAGAATTCTAAATCTGTAATCTTTGTTTTCTGGGGCCACTGTGAAGCAACACCAAAGACAGTGAGTTGGGAAAGGAAATACCATGAGGGACATAACAGGAACCCAATATAAAATGAACAATTCAAGTAAATAAAAGACTATAACAAGCAGTTACAGGGTGGCATAGTGAAAATAGCAAAAACTTTGGAGTCGGAAACATCCGGATTTAAACACAAATGTCTTTATGTACTAGCTGTCTGATTTTACTGAAGTTATATAGCTTCCTTGAGGTTCAGTTTTCTCATCTGTAAAATTGAAACAATATCTACTACACTAGGCTGTTTCTGGGATTAAATAGGATATATGAAAAGTGCTTAGGAATGCCATATAATATGATGATAAGTATTCTATGTTTTAAAAGGTTTCTGTATGTATATATGTAAACATATATGTAAATATATGTATGCACAAACATACACATACACAGATATGGAGTAATAGTATATTTGGATATTTCATGCTAGGAGACTTGTATATCTTGTTTAAAAGTCTTTTGGGGGGAAATAATTTGAAAAGAGCTAATCTGAAGCAATAATACAAGAAAACTAGCTCTGGCTCAAGGATTGACACACACTAGAAGAGCACTTCATGGAATCATCAAAGTTTAGAATCAGAATGATTCACAGGAATGAACTAATCCAATCAGTTTATTTGACAGATGACGAACCAGGCAATTAAAGAATCAATTCCTGAAAATACAATGTAAGTTAAGTAATTTAACCATGAGCATGTTACATAATTTCTCTTAATTCAGTTTTCTCTTTAGTAAGTGGGACAACATAGTTTCCTTCTCAGATTAAATGAGATAATCCAAGTGGTCAAGTACAGTCAGAGCCCTGAGATATTGGAATACTGAGATAAAGCCCATGATATCATTTGATACTGGTTCACCTGCTGATAGCCAACAGTGATGCTATGCACTGTGGGCTTGTGCTTAGTAATTTACCTCTAAAACATTAAACTTTGAAAGCCTTCTTTCCTATAAATGATGATGTGGCCATTGATCTAAATATAGTTTCTATGTATTGTTTTTCTATGCTACAGAAAAATAAAGAAGAAAAAAAAATATTTGTTATTCCTAGACTCAAAGGCTGCTAGAGCAAGAAAGAGAGAAATTCCAAATGTGTGGGAGGCAAAACGATGTGTGTCTGCATTTTCTGCCCCATTACATTTTGAAGTTGATGGTCATGCCATAGATTTGTTTTGAGATGTATGACACACCATGGTGGAAAATGCAGTCAGTTCCTTGGTGTTCTGAGATAGGAAATGACTGTGACTAACCACAAAGTGCTGGACACATACAGTCCATTCTACCTGTGATGCTCTGTTGCTCTCTGCCTTTATCTGAGATACAGGTAGTGGAGTAAGAAGAGCAGAAACTGTCTGCAAGGTGGAGAGTCTCAATAAATAGGACTATACTGAGAGCAAAGATTTCAGAAGCATATCGGGTATGTGCCTGACACTTTAGAACCTCTTAGAGTCCTCAGAATCTCTGACATAGGGTGAAATATGCCTAGATCTTAAACTTCTTCTAGAAATACTAATAATTCAAGGTTTATCTTTAACCTCATGTATGGAGAATGGATGGCAGTGAATTAAACCAAACAGTCTAAAACTTACTCTTACTCATACTACAATATTAACAACAAAATTACTAAAACTGGAACTATTTTTAAAGGTGATAAACATTATAAAAGTAAAAACAAGAAAGAATATAACAGCAAACATAAATACAGAATGAAAATAAAATGGTTCCCAATCCCCCAATGCTGTCCAGTTCCCTAAATGATTCCACCTCTAACTCTACCACAGCTCATCTGTGCTCAATTTACTTATCATTTCTTCTAACTCCTTAGCTGAGTGTGTTATGCTATATCTATACAAATGAAATACATACATTTGCATATATTTAATTTTGTATGTTTGCTCTACTAATAGATTAAAATTTTGCTCACTGGAAATTTTGAGTGTTTATTTTAAGAAAACAAATCATAAAAGTGAGTAACTTGCATATTTTGGATATCAAATCTTTAGTCTCAATAGTCAAATATTTTGTTCCAATAATAGCCCAGTGAGATTATGGAAGGCTCTAGTTTTCTTCTTAAACCTATCCTTCCCTGTTTTTAAAAGTAATTTCTTGGGGCACCTGGGTGGCTCAGTGGGTTAAAGCCTCTGCCTTCGGCTCAGGTCATGATCCCAGGGTCCTGGGATCGAGCCCCACATCAGGCTCTCTGCTCCTCAGGGAGCCTGCTTCCCCCTCTCTCTCTGCCTGCTTCTCTGCCTCCTTCTGATCTCTGTCTCTCAGGTAAATAAATAAAATCTTAAAAAAAAAAAAAAAAGTAATTTCTTGCCTCAGGTTTTATAAATTTGACCACTCTTTTTTTCTCTACTCTTATTTCCTGCCTCCCCATGTCTTGGCATACCATATTTAATAGCTTCTCTATCTACTATTTGAAGTTGGATTTTCTTTATTCATTTTTTTAAAATTACCTTGCCCACATATCAAAAGGTACCTCTCATCCCCATAGTTTGGGATTTAATGAACAAGTCCATGTTCACCATATCTGCACCATTTGTGATTAAATAGATGTCAATCATGTCTTTTTTTTAGCCTCTGCTACTCCAAAGTCTTTTGTCAGGGTTAGTCCTTCTAGTATGCTGTCATATAGTAGCCCTAACCCCTCCTCCACTTCACTTATCACACAAGTTAAACTTTTCTGAACATTTTGCATTCCACTCTTGGTTTCAGAGGTAACAAGTACTGTGCACAGTACCCAAGGGCAGGGACAGCATGGTTAGATTCTTCTTAAGCCTTTAGGTAATGATAATGATGATGATAAAAATACAATACATAATAGTTGTAGCATGGATTACCACCCAACACATAGTGAACAGCAAGTAAATGGAAGATGTTACAATCTGTTATGAGTTATCATTTATTAGGTCCTGTTCCTCTCCCAGCATTGCATATATAGCATCTCATGGAACCAGGAACATCATGCACATCATCTCTTTTAGTCTTCTTTCACTCTCTTAAAATAGGTATTACTTAAAGAGATTAAGTGACTTGTTTGAGTCACACAGCTAGTAAATGCCAAAAAGGGTTTACAACCTGCTCTTCCTGATTCCCAAAGGGTAAACATGTTCTTTTTCATTAAGGCCATCATTACTGTACCAACACTGATCTACTAATCAGCAATAATCAGATACTATTGATCATTTACTATGTTTGGGGTTGTACAGCTTACAAAAATGATGGTATCTCCTTTGTTGTTAGGGAGTATAGAACTGATTTAGGGCCATGAAATAAGCATATATAAAACAACAGCATAACAATAATAAAGATTCTGCTTTACATGAAGTATTGCATGTTATGATCTCTAAAGGACTGTTGCAGTTAGCAAGGATATGTGAGATGGCACTTGCCAAAATGCTTTAAATAATGTCAAATTCAGTTTTATAGAATTTGGAGAAGAAAATGAATCTTCAATTTTTTCCTTTTCGGTGCTCTTTCAGTCAACAATTATTTGTAAACAGAGAACACCTCTATGTAACATTAACATTTATTATACAATAACTAAGATTTTTGGAATTAAAATGACAAGCCCTAGATTGCAAATGAGGCAAAAGATAGGACAACTTTATGAATATATTAATAAATACATATCTAAATTTCATATTACTTAATATGTTTGCATACCTTTTTAGAAGAGTTTTTAGGATATTCAAAAGGACAGTTATCTAATTAGGAAGAAGAACAATTAACCCCTTTTACATTCCTTATCTTTCTAACTTCCTATCTATATTTAAAGTTGGTACCGTTTGGGGCACCTGGGTGGCTCAGTGGGTTAAAGCCTCTGCCTTCGGCTCGGGTCATGATCTCAGGGTCCTGGGATGGAGCCCCACATTGGGATCTCTGCTCAGCAGGGAGCCTGCTTTCCCCTCTCTCTTTGCCTGCCTCTCTGCCTACTTGTGATCTCTGTCTGTCAAATAAATAAATAAATAAAATCTTTAAAAAAAATAAAGTTGGTACTGTTTGTTCAAGTGCAAACATGCTTTCAATCCCTGAGACTAGGATTTCTGTGTTAGCTGCCATTTCATAAAAAGGAGTATTAAAGATTTTTTAAAGGTATAATCATACTCTCCCACTGATAAACAATAAATATTTGCCAAAGATTTTATTTAACTCATTAGTTAATGAAAGACTTAGCAAGATGTTACAACTGGCTCAAGGTACACTCAAAGAAAAACAGATATAGGAAAATAAGGAATGCTGAGTTGAAATTACAAATATATGCAAAATAGGTCTATCTTCAGGGCAAAAATCAATTGCCTTCCACATGACTAATTTGAATGTATATGGATAAGAATCATTTGCATTAATTGTTAATTTTCTAAAATTTGCAAAACTCTGAAATAAACAATAAAAGAGTGAGATAACCCACAAGTATGTACTAGGCAGAATATGTGGTCATATTTTTTTAGTTCATTACAACGTATTTAGCATTTCCCCCCCCATTGGAGTGATGGAAAAGACTCTTCCGCATGTCTTGTGGTTCTCAATAGAGCACAGGTGTGAAGGATATCCTTCAGGTATTACAAAGCTAGTGCAAAGCAAACTGCAGTTTCCTCCTGAACACTCCCCCCCCCACATTAGAATCAGGCTTATTTTTAAAGGGTAGAAGAATTGGAAATAAGAATGTGGCCTAAGCATGTAGTGGAGATAGGTGGGTTAGATTCCCCTCCATTGAGAAATTTGATGAATAGACCTGACCCTGCCTGCCTGCAACAAAAGGCAGTTAAAGTCACAATGAGGGTCAGATCTCTTTCCTGGATCTCCTGGGAAGATTCTTCTTGTAGTGTCAAGAACATTTTCTAAGTAAGATCTATGAACGGTTATTACCTGGTAGCAGGGATTGGGTGAATTAATGTCAATGTGTTTTAAGTAAGGTGACATTTGAAGGGATAGTGCTTTCTCAGAGTCTCACACTGTAAAAAAGATGGGTACTTTTCAGTTATACTGAAGAAAAGTCCATGCTTTATACTCCTGGATATCTTTTTGAGTAGTTCTTTCATCCTCATGAGTAAAGATTCTTATTTAGACTATAAAAATATGATTTTAATTACATTGTCAGCCAAAGTATGGAGAGAGTGCTATAAATTCTTGGAACAAGACTTCTGCTAAAATTGAAATAATGTCACGAGTATAATTTTGGCTTTTGTAGTCTTTGACTACTGTGTCTTTCAATACATTTCTGAGAATAACAAAAGGCTTAGAGTTCTGGACATAAACACTGATACCTGCATTTTTATTTTTCTCTTTTGATTTAAAGCAGCAAAGCTTAAGCTACTTCCACTTGCTTTGTTTTGTTTTTCAATATTCTCTGTTTCTACTTGAGCGCACACTCATAACCCATCATCCTGCCTCTGTATTTCATGTACCCTGCAAAATTCTTGTTCCTCTATAGATGTAGGGTTTTTTTTTT
>ML110534.1:6500-38975 GCA_003697995.1 Taxidea taxus jeffersonii
CAGCAGCGGTATAGCAGCAGTAGCATTACTCTGAGTACCACAAGCCGAAGTATTACTACTAGTGTTACTAGCAAGAGCATTACTACTAGTACTATTAGCAGCAGCAGTATTACTACTACTCACAGCAGCATCACTACTAGTACTACTAGCAATAGTAGCATTCCTGTGAGTACTACAAGCCACAGTATTACTATGACAGCAGCAGTATTACTAGTAGTGCTACTAGCAGCAGCAGTATTGCTACCAGTACTAGTAACATTACCATGGCTAGCAGTAGCGGCAAAGGCAGTGTTATTACTATCATCACTCCAGCAGCAGTAGTAACAATAATGACCATTTGTTGGGTGTTAACCAAGAGAAGATAAATGATGCTGCAAGCCCTTGATGCATGAACTCACCTCCCAATAGCTCTGGGAGGCAGGTATCTCCCTCCTTGTGCTGGAGGAGAAACCAAACTGACGCGGCTTCTCTAAGGTCTCGGGGAAAGAGGCAGAGCCAGGGTCTAGACTCTGGTCTGATCCAAAATCTGGCCTTGTTTTGCTGCCCCAGGCTGTCTGGGAGATGCAGCTGGAGGCCGCTGGAGCTTCTGAGAGCTGTGGCTGGGCCGTGGGGAGCACAGGAGGAGGGGAAGGTGATGGCAGATGGTGGGGCAGGGCGGGTCGGAGAACCTGCAGAGTTGGGAGGCCTTGGTGACTTGCAGGCAGCTTCCTCCATGGCCCTGGGTTGCTGCGGGTGAGCAATACTGTCCCATCCCTCATGAAAGAAACATCAGTGCTAATCGGATCAGGCCCCACACTCTGGGCTGGGTGCCTCATCCATTTTTAATTTATTTCTTCCTTAAAACTCAACCCAAGAGGAGGAGGACGGGAAGGAGCTGAGAGAAGACTGTGGGGAGATATGAGGGAGAAGGTAGGAACCCTATGCCTTCTGGATTGGTCAGGTTAACAGCACACGGAATCACGTGCCTGGATATCTTTTCAGCCCAATTACTTGCCAGCCATGTGACCATGAACAAGTCGCCTCCCCTCTCTAGGCCTCAGTTTCCTTATCTGTAACATGGGGCTAATGATATATATGCCCCTGTGTTGTGGCAGGCATGTGATAGGTGTTCAATAAATAGTAACCACTGTGGCTAAGAGCTGGTCTGCTGTCATGAAGACCCTATAAAAATGGAGTGTTTTGTCTTTCTCACTTTTGAGAAGCTCCTCTCTTCCTGAAGTCTCCAGTGTATGGTTCCAGGAAGAGCTAGCCTGAGTCTCTTTCCCAGAAGAGTCCCTCCAGGATCTGAAGACAGTGACTGGTGACGCTCCTCTTGCTCTGACCCCCAGATCACCTCCACCATGGTATACTCTCATGGACACACTCAAGGTCTTGTTTGTTTGTTTTCTTTCAGCTCAGTCCAGCAAATATCACTGAACCAGGACCTGGGCTGCATCAGCCATACCCAGCCTTCGAGAAGCTCCATGAGTAGTGTTCAGGCAGGAAAAGAGGCAAAGCTCTAGACGGGGCAGACCAGCCTGGTGCATGGCAGGAAAATCACCTCCCCTGGAACCCTCCTACACTGTTGGTGGGAATGCAAGCTGGTGCAACCACTCTGGAAAACAGCATGGAGGTTCCTCAAAAAATTGAAAATAGAGCTACCTTATGACCCAGCAATTGCACTACTGGGTATCTATCCTAAAGATACAAACGTAGTGATCCAAAGGGGCACGTGTACCTGAATGTTTATAGCAGCAATGTCCACAATAGCCAAGTTATGGAAAGAACCTAGATGTCCATCAACAGATGAATGGATAAAGAAGATGTGGTATATATATACGATGGAATACTATGCAGCCATCAAAAGAAATGAAATCTTACCATTTGCGACGACATGGATGGAACTAGAGCGTATTATGCTTAGTGAAATAAGTCAACTGGAGAAAGACAACTACCACATGATCTCCCTGATATGAGGAAGTGGAGATGCAACGGGGGTGGGAGTTAAGGTGGTAGGAAAAGTAAAAATGAAAGAAGATGGGATCGGGAGGGAGAAAAACCAAAAGAGACTCTTAATGTCATAAAACAAACTGAGGGGGGTGGGGGGAAGAGGGGTTGGGTGAGGGTGGTGGGGTTACATCATATGTTTAAATAAAGCTTAAATAAAGTAAAAAAAAAAAATCACCTCCCCTGACCATGACTCTATGCTTCCAATAATTCAGCTTCGGGTCCTGCCAAAGTTCAGAGGTGGCCCCAGATCAGGCCTTGGAGGCAGATGCCCACTGTGAAACTTCAGCACCAAGGACAGCTCCACACCATGGGAGGGGCAACCAGGCTCAAGGAAGTCCATGCAACAGGACTACTTGTCCTTGAAGAGTTGGTTATACACTGACAGTGTCATCTGGTCACACAGTGGAAGTGTTGAACGATTGTTGGATGAAAAATTGGTTGTCTTCATTTCAGACAGGACAAGGGGTGGAATAATGAAGCAAAAGCTCAGAACATTAGGGGACCTTGGAGGAAAGAAATTTGGACCTGAAGTTGCAGGCAAGAGTCTTGTCTGAACCTCAGTTTCTCCAGCTGTGAAAGGATGGGAAGAAGAATGAAAACACACACACACACACACACACACACACACACACACAATCCTTCTGAGGCTGGGCCTTTTAATTTAAATTTTTATTTATTTATTTGACAGAGAAAGAGAGAGAGAAAGCACACACACAAGCAGCAGGCAGAGTGAGAGGGAGAAGCAGGTTCCCTGCTCAACGGAAGAGGGAGGTGTGTCTTGATCCCAGAACCCTGGGATCATGGCCTGAACCAAAGGCAGATGCTTAACCCACTGAGCCACCCAGGCACCCCAAGTCTTGACCTTGCTTAAGGATAGAGCCAGAAGTGTCTGCCTGACCTGGGAGGGATGCTGGGAGGCTCTCAGGGTTAAGCAGGACTCTGGGGCTTTGCTGTGCACCTGCACCTGGATATTGAAAGTTCCATATCCAGAATGTCACCTTGAGGATCCTTACACTGAGGCAAAATGACTCCTATTTTGAGCATCTTGACAGACATTCAGTTCTGTCACTGGGAGAGAGACAGGGGGAGGGAGGAAATCAGAGGTGACCATCTGGGCTTGGCACACACACACACATACACACATGCTCCTACCTGCCTCACACACGGGCGCACCACTCATATACTCAGTCACACACTGGCTCATGCTGCAGTTGTGGAAATGCGTATGCACTTAGCACACACACGCACAATCATATGTACAATAATATACCTGCACCAATCATACATTTTTGTGTTTTATGTATGTTAGTCACTGAACTCTACATACAAAAACATATCCAGTAATGTCAGCCACCCTCACCTTCATGGCATAAGCTTACCCATCACACAGACACATGCACATAAAGATCATACACCAACAGTCAGGCACACATTTGGAGATAATGTCACATGTGCCCTTTTGTATAGTCTCAAGCCACCAAATGCACAAAAATGTCCACACAACCCCTTGTGGTCATCCACTTACATTGAAGCCCAAATCTGCAGTAATGGGCCCCACTCCACTACTCCATTATTCATTCCCTCTGGCAAGTGGGTCTTGGATGCTTTCCCCTAGGAGCAACTGTCCAGAAGACAGATACAGGTGGTGAACTGCTGGGTGATTCCTGAATTTCGGGGAGAGCCAATGTCCTTAACCACTGTCTTCAGGACACCCTACCATTAGTACTCCCCAAGGAATCAGGCTGATTTGCATTCAAATCCTGGTCCTCCACTCACAAGCTGTGCAACATGGAACATGTACATAACCTCTCAGTGCCTCTGTTTCCTTACTCATGAAAAGGAGATAGTCATAGTATCACTCTCATAAGGTTGCTGTGAGGACTGGAAATTGTAATGCATGAAGAGCACTTGTCACTGTGTCTGGTACACGACAAAAGTGCAGCAAATAGTGAATCGTTATTATTAATAACAGTTAGCCACCCACATAGGCTCCCATTACATGTCACAGAGACAGACTTTTCTTCATGGTCTCTTTCACAGGAGTATATGTTTGTGTTGGGGGGGTGGTGGTAATTACATTCAGCATCCAAAAAGAATGTCAGCATAAAGAAGGAGGGGGCTGCACCTGGACTAGTCTCCCCTCACTGCCCTGTTCTCAGCCCTTGGGTCACCTTGGCCATGCCTCCTCTTGATCTTTTCTCCTGAGGGTTCCAGATGCCTTCACCCACATCTCTCCATTTACCCAAGGTCCCCATGACCCCTTCTTCTTCCCTTGGGTTCCTGCCATATCAAAGCAGAAAGAAGGCTTTCTGGTTTATTTTAGTTTATTTTACATTTGATACTGGACCCCTCACTTTTGGTATTCAGAGAGAAGCTCTTGTGCTAATCTCTCCACTCTAAATGCTCATCACATTTCTCTTAAAGCCACAGGAGCTCCCCCTGTTCCCATCTTTTATTCATCACCTTCCACTAGCCCCAACACAGGAGACATGGAAATGCAAACTCTCCAAGGACTGTGAATTTCATACCAGCAGCTGACCCTTCCCCAGCACCCTAGGGCTGGGGAGATGGAGATGTTCCTAACGAGGCACCTGGGCAATGGGGATGGAATGTGAGAGGTGGTAGCCCATGGGCCCAGGTCATCACTCCCTGGGTGAAGTGAGAGATAGAGGAACCACACTGAGGGGACTGTCCTGGGTTCTGGGGCTCTCCACCCTTTCCCACTTCTAAAACCTCACCCACAGTCACCAACAGCCTTGCCCTTACACCATCCCAGAGACACCCGGCAAACTTCCTTCTGCTACAGTGACCAATACCAGGCTCTGTCCCTCTGTCTCGCCTTCATAGAATCCTGTAAACCTCAGGACAAGCCTGTGCAGTGCATGTAAGTACTGACCTCGTGTTATAGGCGATGAGTGATGAAATGAGGCTCAAAGAAGCAACTGACATGCTGTGCTCAAATTCACATGGAAGGGAAGGAGGAAGAAACTGACCCCACAACAGGCAGATACCCAGGGCCCCAGGAAGGATTATTTGCCTGTTCCTTTATTAGTGACTGAACCCTTACCACAAACCAGACCTGGGCTGGGCATTGAGGTTCTTGTGCTAAATAGGGCCAGTTTTGACTTTAATCAGTCCACAGTGAAGGTGGGAGATCTATCACAGTGCAATATAAGTGCTTTAATGAGGAAGCCTAGTCTGTAGGATCTCAAAGAAGGGAAAAACCCAAACCTAAAGGAGGGAGAGGCCCCAGAGAAAGAGAGCTGAAGCATGAGTAGAAATTACACAGGGTAAGAAGGGAGAGGAGGAACATTCCTTCAGTGGAAAATGCACACGACTCAGTCACAGGAGAGGGTCAAGAGTGTTTATGGGTCTGCAGGTACTTCTTCCAGGCTGGAAGTTCCTCTGTGGGTTTGCTGAGGAGTAAGAGCAGGGGATGAGGTAAGAGACATGGGTGGCACCAGGTTAGAAATTTTCACTTGGTATCTTGGATTACCTCTTTCCATGCTTCCTCCAACCCCCAACCATATTATCTATTCTCCTCTCCCAGGGAGCCCCCTCAGAAGGGTGGGAAGGTTTCGCTGGTTTTGCCCACACCAGGGGCTCAGATAATTGTTCTTCCGGGAGCTTTTGTGTTTTCTCAGGGAAGTCCAAAGACAGAAAGTCTTTCTTCAAAGAGATGAGATCCTAATGGTGAAAATCTAGGCATTGTGTTTGATTGAAAGCTAAGGCATCCATCTGCCTGAGGATTTCCTGTTGCTCCTCAAATCGCTCCTCTGGGAATTTGTTTCCTTTCTGCAGGTGGTGCCTGGGGGGGGGCATTCAAGAGCCAGGTGGTAGAAGAGTGTGGTGGAAGAGCTGCATTGTGGAGTGGGGTAGGGTGGGGGCTTTCTTTAAATACTAACTATAGGAAATCAGGTGGAGAATTTCATACTCAGACTATGCCTCTGATGCTCTGTGAAATTGGGTGAGCCCTTTTTCCTCTCTGGGTAAGGCCGGATTTCTTTATTTAAGAAAAATGAAGCATGTGGAGAACAACCAATCTGATTTCCCTTAAAGTCCTCTAATTCTATAATAAAAGCAAAGGAGGTACTCCTGGGTGGCTCAGTCATTTGGGCATCTGACTCTTGATTTGGGCTCAGGTCACAATCTCAGGGTTGTGGGAATGAGCCTGGTGTTGGACTCCATGTGAGCACGGAGTCCACTTGGGATTCTCTCTCTCCCTCTCCCTGTGCCCCTCACACCTATCTCTCTCTCTCTCTCTCTCTCTCTCTCTCTAAAATACACAATCTAACTAATTAATTAAAAAGTCTTTTTAAAAAAAGAGCAAAGGGACTTATTCCAGCATTCTATGATCTTGTGATTTGGCTTCTCTGTTTTTTCTAGTCTATGAGCATCTTGAGGGCAAGAATTATCTTTATTTACTCTAGAACTCATATCCCTAGCCAAGCACAGGGCCTGTCACAGAACAGGTGCTCAGAAGATATACATTCATTCATTTCACAAATATCTGTTGCACACGAGTGAAGGCTCTCAACTGCACTGTGTACTGCGGGTAGGGTAGAGCACTGAGTAAATTAGATGCAGTACCTGCCTTTTTCAGACCGTACTGAATTATAGGAGCAGAAAATAAACAAACAATAGATAGATCCATCTCTCTGGTTGTAAATGCTACAAATATAATAATATTGGGTAACATGGTAGAGAGTGACTCAGATGGGAGGTGGTCACATTTGGGCTGAACCTTTCACAGACATGAAAGAGCATCCCAGGCAGAGGGAAGAACTACTGCCAAGGCCTGGCACATTCAAGAAATAAAACGACAGGCGTGAGTGAGGGAGAGCATGGTTGGAGGCAGGTCAGAGAGGCCAGCAGGAGCTGATCATGTGAGGTGTTGAAGGCCAGGTGAGGATTTTAGATGTTATTACAAACTTGATATGACACTGTTGGAGGGTTATAATTAGGAAAGTGGCATGCTCTGGTTTTAAAAAGATCCCTTCAGCCACTTGCAGAGAATGCACTGGTGGGTGTAATGAGAGAGGAAGCAGGGAGACCAGTGAGGAGGCTCCTGCAGGTGGGGGCGGGGCAGGTGGAGATAAATGCTTACATGTGGGACAGAGTTTGAAGAGAGAGCTAAGACCAGCTAATTTGTTGCACCACCAGCTCCCTGCCATTGGGATTCAGCACCAGGGACAGCGCAAGCCTCACCCACAGAAAGCCTGACCCTGATTCAAAGGACACACTGAGCTTCCTGAAGGCAGCTATTGGAACTCCTCCTTCCTCCCTTGTGGTTTTTGTTTGTTTCTGGTTTTTGTTGTTGTTGTTTGTTTTTTAAAGATGCCATCCATTTATTTGTCAGACAGAGAACACAAGTAGGCAGAGAGGCAGGCAGAGAGAGAGAGAGAGAAGCAGGCTCCCCGCTGAGCAGAGAGCCCGACTTGGGGCCCAACTCCAGGACCCTGAGACCATGACCTGAGCCGAAGGCAGAGGCCTCAACCCACTGAGCCACCCAGGTGCTCCCTTCCCCTGTGGCTTTTACACATCCTTATTTTTAGTTATAAAACATTTCAATATACAGAAAACTCATAAAGTAACAGGCGTGGATGTGCCCCCCAAGATTAAATGTGTGTTAACATTTTCCCATATTTGCCCCACAACCCTCTTTTTAAAAAGGAAAACAAATAAAAGAGTCAACCCAGATCAATACCCCTTGCCCTTCTTCCTCAGAACTCACTGAGCTGAAGCCGGTGTTTTTCTGTCCCAGGCATGTTTTTTTATTGTCATTATCGATTACGCATCCAAAACCTGTAATTCTATTGTGACATATATTTTTAAAGTTTACATAAATGGTATAATACTGTACATATTCCTTTGTCATTTATTTTTTCACTCCACATTATGTCATGGAGACTTATCCTTATTGCTACATGTTGATCTAGTGTGTTCATTTTAGCTGTGATAGATGATTTCTTTGTACTTATAAAGCAGCTTATTTTCCCGTTCCCCTGCTGAGAGCAGTTAGGCTGCTCCTCATTTTTCTATTACATACTAAGGTGCAGTGAATATCCTTAGACATGTATCCTTTTGCATGTGAGCATGAGTTTCCCTTGGATGGGTAGAAAACACTGCGGGTGATCTGCCCAGATTCTTTTGACCTCCAGATGCACTCATCCCACAGCTGCCATAAGGGTTGGCTGTTAAGAGCCCATAGTTGTTCCCTTCCTGGGAACCTCCTCACCCAAGAGATATACTACACACCATCACCCACCCACCCCCAATGGGGCAGTCAATGACTGACAAGGGTACAAGTCTGGCCCCCTCGCTTCAAGGCAGATCAACTCTGTGGTGCTATTAATACTCCAGAGCTCCCAGTGGCATCAGATTGAAGCTAATCTCCAACAAGAACATATCGTTGCCTAGCATTCCCTCCCACCCTATCTGCCTTCCCCTCTCTCTTTCACCTGGGAGCTCTTCCTCAAGAAATCACCTGCACGAGAATCTCAGCCACTACTGAGGGAACTTAATCTAAGACAAACATGCACTAGGGTGGGGCTGCTTGGTCTTAGATTTGCTCATCTTAAAATTTACTAAGTGTTTCCAAATTGCTCTCCAAGGTAGTTGCACCAATTTACATTCCCACTCGTGCTTTATAAACATTCTTATTCCCCCAACACCTTCATCAATGCTGGCATTACAGACTACATTTCCCAATCAAATTGGTGTAATACCTATCTTGTTATTGTTTTAATTTGCATTTCCATGTTTACTAGTGATGTTGAGAATCTCTTTTATAACTTTATTGGCCATTCAAATTTCTTCTCCTGTTATTTGTCTATTTGCCTCTTTTGCCCACGTTCCTATGCTTTGAAATGTTTTGGTAGATGGATTCTTTGAAATTAAAAAAATTTATTTTGGAAACTAAATCTCTCTTGGTTGGTTATACAGCTTGCAAACACTGCCGCAGCCATGGTTCTAACAAATCTATTTCTTGTTTTGCCATCCACAAGTTTTTAATTTGATTGAAATGAGGTTTATCATTGTTTTCTTTTACCATCTGTGCTTTTTTTTTTAAGATTTCATTTATTTATTTGACAGACAGAGATTACAAGTAGGCAGAGAGGCAGGCAGAGAGAGAGAGGAGGAAGCAGGCTCCCTGCTGAGCAGAGAGCCCGATGCGGGGCTCGAACCCAGGACCCTGGGATCATGACCTGAGCCGAAGGCAGAGGCTTTAACCCACCGAGCCACCAGGGCACCCCCACCATCTGTGCTTTTTTGTGTCTTGCTTATTTTCTGCTCTAAGGTCATAAAGTTATCTTCCAGTTTTCTGTTTAAAGTTTTATAGTCTGCTTTTTACATTTAAACCTTAATCAACCCAGAATTCATTTTGTGAGTGGTATGAGCTGGGATCCAATTTTATCTTTATCTATGGGGCTATTTAATTGTCCTAACATCACCCATTAATTAGACCATCCTCTGCCCTTTGTCACATTTCAAACTCTCATATATATTTGGATCCATCCCTAGGCATTATTATTCTGTTCTTTTTATCTGTTTATGTATTCCCAGAACCAAATAAAACTATCTTAATTATTAGAGCTATAGAGTAACTATGGGCATCTGGTAGGGTGAGGTTCCCTTCCTCTTCCTCTTTTTTCTTCTTAAAAATTATCTTGGCTATTCTAGGTGATTATTCCATAAACATTTTGGGATGATCTTGCCAAGTTACAGAGAAAACCCCACTGCAGATTTTATAGGAAATACAATGTATAGATTACATTGAAGGGGACTAGCTGACTTTATGATGGCGAGAGTTCCTAGATAGAAAATCCATCTGTTTCTTCTCTGGTTGTTACTCTTCCTCTTCTCTGAATCCATCCTCACTTAAAGGAAACGAATCTCCAAATCCTTCTCCTCTTTCAGTGCCCAACTGAATGCTTCCTCCTGCAGAAAATTCTTGGTGACAGTCCTGACCCTCCAGGCTTTCTCTCCTCTAATTTCCTCTAATCTTTCTGTGCGCCCCATTTCCTGGACACTTGGAACCAACCCCTTGGGTCCACTCTATACCTCCACCCAGCTTTGGCCTCTGGAGGATCTGCCTTCATCTTTCTATCCCCCAGTGCCACCCAGAACATAGCGCAGGTGCCCCATAGGCTCTGATGGTTCCTTCCCTTGGGGAAGGAAATGTGTAGTAGCGGTTCTTTCTCATAGGAAATGGTGGTCCCACACAGGGAGGTCTGGAGCAGAGTTTAGTTTTAGGAGAAACAGGTTGAAATCAGACACTTCCAGGTTTGCACGGTAGTTCTGCCAGTTGGGACACTGGCCTCTCTGAGCATGCTTGTGCCCAGCTGTAAGTTGGAGACAATATTACCAATCTCCTTGGGCTGCTGGGATTATTAGTGAGGCAATGGAGGAAACACAGTAAAATGTTTTCTCCCTGGTCTAGATCTCCAATCTGGGGGATGTGCAGGAATGAAGATTCTTGAGGGGCGGCTGGAGATCATTTGCTTGTTCATCAAAAGGATCCCCAGGGGCATCCTCCCCAAATGGACATAGTCAGGCTCTGCTCTGCCTCCAAAGCCACTGCCCTGGCTCCTGCTGCGGTCCCCTCTCCCTGGAACAGAGATGGGTCCTCAGCTCCTGATGCCACAATTGCTGGTGTTTGCATCCCTTCCCTGCCCCCAGCACCCAGGTCTCCCAATGGACCTACTGGTCCCAAGGAAGTTGTTCCAATAAAGGCTCCTTCCTCATGTGTTCCTCCTCTGGAGGATGTCTTTCTTCTACAATAGCAGCTGAGGCAAGGGCAGTGCCCACTTGCAAGCAATTTTCCTCCCAGGTTAAGCACCATCTGCATATCTTGAAAGAGAAAATGTGGGACCTGCGGGGGTGATTCCTAGCACAGCATGGGCTTTGGAGTTGGAAAAACCAGGGTTCTGGCTCAGCAACCCCCAAACATGACTTTAGGGAAGTTGACCTCTGTGAGACTCAGCCTCCCCATATATAAAATGGGTGCGTGAATCCTACATCCCAAGATAGATGAGAAAACCAGAGTGGGAAAAAAATGTATGGGATATATACAGTAGGTGCATAGCAGAAGGCTGCTCTTTCTTACCAGGTGATGTCGAAGTTGAAAGGATGGGGAAAAAATGGGGGACACAGGCAAAGATGAGGCAGAATTTATTCTCATTGTGGGCAGGTTCAAGACTCAGGATGAAGACCACAGAGAAGCAGATCCCTGGGGCCCCAAGGGCACCTCACGCCCGGGGCAGGGGCCACACTTTGGCAAGCGCCAGGCCCACCGTGTCCACCCCAACTGTGAGGATCAGAGCCCAGGAGCTGGGTGAGAGTGGGGTGGGGGTGGGAGGAAGACAGGGTCCTCCCCGGATCGTGTCCTGACCATGTTTCCGACTTCCATAGGAAGGAAGAACAGCTCGGCTATATAGTAATATAATATATAGAGGTGTAGAGAGCTGGCCGCGGCACCTAGGCGGGGCTGAGACTCCCCAAATTATTGCAGGAGGAAGGGGGGCTCAGTGCTGGCGTCTCTGCGGGACAGCTGTGCTGGCTCAGGGGAGGGCTGGGCCGGGGCGGGGGGGAGAGCTGGGCTTGCCCCTCCATCTGGGGCCGGCAGGGGGCACAAGGCATCCTGCCCAGTGGGGTTCCTTGGGGCCCTGCCTGCCAAGTATCCCCTGGGATGGTGCTTTCTCACCCTGGGTGCTTTTTATGTGCTTTGAAGACCATTTTTGCATTGTCAGGAGTGAGGAAAAAATATTCTGGCATGGTAGAAAAAAGATATTTACATACCCTGGTGGGCCGTAAAGGGGAGGGTCAGTCTCGGGGTGGGGGAGCCTCCAAAGCCCCCTCTCACCCACAGCTGTCAGTGTGGGATGGCGTACGGGGAGAGAGCCCTGGACTGGGAGGCAGGTGGCCTCAGCTCTGAAATTTGGTTGCTGTGTGACCTTGGACAGGGCACATGCCCTCTCTGGGCCTTGGTCTCCCCAGGTGGTAGAAGAGGTGGGGTGGACATGGGGCTGAAAAGCTGAGATCTTATGGTCCCTGATCTTAGGATTGAGGAGGGAGGGGTGCAGGCCAGGGCTGGGCAGTGAGAGGTTGGCAGAGGGTTTCCAAGGGAGGAGCCCTGGGTCATGGAGGGGCATGGGAACCCAGAGGGAAATTCAAGGGCCTGGCCCCTGACCAGGCAGCCAAGTCCAGCTGAGGGCATCTCGTGTACTCTACAGCGATGTCTACACAGTAGGGCCAGAGGGGCTGGCCGGGAACCCTGTTTTCCTGTGGAAGCAGCGGTGGGAGCCTGGTGGAGGCCGCAGGTGGCCCCCCACCTGCTGGAGGGAGGGCGCAGACCTGAGATAGAGCCGGGGGAGGGCTCACCCTGGCACCCTGGTGGAGACAAGGGCAGGCCTGGTGCTGGTGTGGTTTCGAAGTGGCCCCTGATTCCAGCCTCCAGGTGTCAGGGGAGGCAGGCATGAGCCTCTCCCTAGTCCCTGTGGGCGCTGGGACCCAGGCCCATCCGAAGAGGGCAGCGTCACACCAAGTTCTGTGCGCACAGGCCTGTGACACGCGTCCTTATTCATGGCACGCCAGCCACAGTTACACACAGGCCCCCGCCGTAATGGAAAAGCATGCACACCGTAAGCACACGTCCGTGCTCGGACCTGATGGCTGGACACGCACACGCATCACAAATGTTCACCAAGGCTCCCACAACCTCATGAAAACACATCCCTACAGCACAGCAGCACACACACACACGCACGCACGCACACGCGGAGGCAGGTGAGTGATGTCTCTGTCGGGCTCCGTGTCACTGAGGCCCCAGCCTCGGGGGAAGAGCCGCCCCTCTGCCCTGGGCACAGATGTCCCAGCCGTGCTGAGGGCCCAACGCCCCTTCCCAGGCAGCCTGAGCCCCAGTAAGCCCAGGTCCTGCGGGGGAGCTCTTGGCTTCCCTGGCACCTGAGAAGAGGGACAGAGGCTTGGGGGCCTGCCTGACCCCCGGCCAACCCTGCAAGTCCTCTGATGGCCAACGTGACCCAGGTCTGCTTTCGTTGCTGCCCAGGCCCCACTGGCCTTGGGTCAGAGGTGCCGGCGGGGCCCCTGGGTGCTCGTCAGCTGGGCCCTCATGGTCTGGATGCTGCCCAGGATCTTCTTCTGGTGGCCCATGAGGGTGATGCCCAGGGCACGCACGTCCCTGTGAAGGAAGGATGGGGCTGCTCTGATAGGCCTGGGAGGCCGGGAACCACGGAGCCAGGGGCAGACCCATCCCCTGGAGCCTGCCCCCCCACCGCCCCCCTGCCTCGGTGGCCCTGCCTCTGGTCCCCACCCGCACGGGCACTGCCCGACCCTTCACTCACTGAGCATCCATACGTAGCACCATGCCCAGCGAGGAGTAGCCACCGGCGGCGAAGTGGTCCCGGTAGCGGCCCATGCGGATGGAGTCCAGCCAGTCCCCCACCGTGAGGCCCCCGCCGCCACCCCCGCCTCCGCGGAGGTCAAAGCAGCTCTGGGCAAAGGCAGGGGGCGGGCACCTGAGGCACAGGGGCCCTTGGTAAGTGGCCTGCCAGGGTCTCTGCCTTCCTCAGGGACCCTGGCACCAGCCACCCTCAGCCTCCATGCAGGCTCACTAGTGGGCAAAGGCGCTGACAAGGTAACCCCCAGGCCTGAAAGGAGAAGGTGGAGGAAAGCTCAGGCAGGACCGGGGTCCGGGGCCCAGGTAAGGCAGGGGTTGGGAGTCCAGACTTGACAGGAGTCAGGGGCCCAGGAAGCTCAGGGGTCAGGGGCCCAGGCAGGTCAGGGCTTTGGGAGTCAGCTCGGTGTGGTCCGGATGTCAGGGCTGACCCTAAATCTGGGCCTTATCTGGGGAAATACCAGGAGAGCAGCTGGGCTTGGGCAGAGCTCGGGTGGGCGCCAGGCACCTGTTGACAGTGGCAGTGGCCCTGAGACTCTCAGGGCTCCGGATGAGGGCATCAAGGACACTGACAATCTGGGAGAAGCGAGGCCGCTGGGCCCTGTCCTTGTGCCAGCAGTCTAGCATGAGCTGGTGCAGGGCGCGGGGGCAACCCATGGGCGCAGGCAGGCGGTACCCCTCCTCCACGGAGCTGATGACCTGGGGTGGGGAAAGGGGGCAAGCACAGTGCTGGGCTGGAGGCTGCCCCCCTCCCCTCTGCCCAATGCCCCCCTCGGCCTCTGCCCAGCCAGGGTCCCGGACTCACGTCACGGTTTGTCATGTTCCAGTAGGGCCTCTCCCCATAGGCCAGCACCTCCCACATGACCACACCGAAGCTCCACACGTCGCTGGCCGAGGAGAAGGTCCGGAAAGCGATGGCCTCGGGGGCTGTCCATCGGATGGGGATCTTGCCTCCCTGCAAGACATGCACAAGTGCCGAGGCCTTCTCCCCTGCCCAGGGCAGGGAGCCGAGCGCTGGGGCAGGGCCAGGAACGGGGCAGCTCAGGAGCAGAGGCCCAGCCACTCCCCCTGCCTGAAGCCCCTGTTCGGCTCAGGGGACCCGCACTCCCAGCTGATTTGCAGACTGAGCGGAGGACCTGTGTGGTGTGGCTGGAACACAGCAGGTGCTCAGTAAATACCGTCAACAGGCTGACAAGGGACGGAGCCTGCGGGACTCGGCTTGCTCATTATCTCGCTGCCCTGCCTTCCTTTCTTCCTTGTTCCTTTCTGTTTTTGTCACAAAACCCTTTCTCTAAGTGAAACCTTGTCAGCATGCTCATTAGGGGAGACCCCAAGGGAAGGTTCTCACTGAAGCAGGGTTGGGGGGCCCGAGCCCCGGCCCACTCAGCCTCATGCCTCGAAGGTGGCCCCCAAGGCTTCTCTCGAGAGGCCTGCCTCTCTATGGAGCAGCTTCTGCCGCCATCAGTGTTTAGCTAATCCTTACAGATGAATGTAGAATGGATTCGCGATTCAGAGAGACACGGACCCTCCCTAAACCTCCCAGACAGTGAGTGACCATGGGCCGAGCCCTGGTGTCTCCCCAGGCCACCTGGTATATAGGAAAGGTGGGAACAGGAGCTCCCATTTCCCAGAGGGGGAAACTGAGGTGCAGAGAAAAAGTAGGACTTGCCCAGATTGAAGGCAGCCCCGACATTTCCAACTTCACTGTGTGTGTGGGAGCCCTCCCTGGTCTCACCGGAAAGTGGGGGGCCCACGCACCGTGGTGGTGTAGGCCGCGCCAGGGTCATCCTCCAGCACCCGGGAGAGCCCGAAGTCGGACACCTTGCACACCAGGTTGCTGTCAACCAGGACGTTGCGGGCAGCCAGGTCTCGGTGGACGTACCCCAGGTCCGAGAGGTAGCACATGCCGGCGCCCACGCCTCTGAGCATGCCCACCAGCTGCGCGATGGTGAACTGCCCGTCGTGAGTCTGTAGGGGGACACGGCTGGGCTTCAGCAAGGCTCCACGCCGCGTGCCAAGTGTCTTCACTGCTTATGAAGCACGTTCCTGTCTCAGCTCCTTCTCATGGTCTCATTTACGCTCTTAGCGACCCTGAGAGGGAGGTGGGGCTGTGATGACGTCTCACCCATCCTAAGAAGGAGAAACGGAGGCCCAGAGAGGGGAAGCCCAGCACCGGGAGGCTCAGCAGGTAAATGGCAGGGGGCGGGGGACCCTGGGTCTCCACGGAGGCACCCCTCCCAGCCTGTGTGAAGGAACGCAGAGGACCCCGTGTGTGGAGGGCCCTTCACATTAAGGGCAGCTGCAAGGCAATTTGATCAGCTGATCCTTAAGGCTCCTCCCTGTACCCCACTCCCCTTCCCCGAGTCCACTGGGTCCAAGCTCCTGTGGGTGTTTGGAGGCCTGTTCTTATCTCCCAGTACCCAGACTGAACTCCCCTCCCCCCACACCCACGGGGAAGGCGGCGTGGGAAACACACCCGCAGGAAGGCGTCCAGAGAGCCGTTCTCCATGTACTCGGTCACGATCATTGCCAGGCGGCCTGGTGAGGGGTAGAGGCAGGGGGTGGCTCTTGTGGGGGAATCGAGTCTATCAGAGACCCCAGGAACATGGTCCCTCTGTGAGCTGTTAAGAGCTGGGCCGGCACTGAGGGCTCCAGGGAGACTAGGGTTCCCACTGGGGTCCTGGACTCTGGGTCCCCTCCCCACCCAAGTCACCCAGGGACCTGAACCTGGGGGGGGTGGGGGCAGGGCAGGGGCAGAGCACCATGGTCCAGGGGTGGACCCAGACTTCCGTGCTGGGGCAGGAGGGGCCCTGCAGAGTGAGGCTGCCCCCACCCGAGACCTACCACGGGTGACGACACCTTCCAAGCGGATGATATTGGGATGGTCAAACTGGCCCATGATGGACGCCTCACTCAGAAAGTCCTGCCGCTGCCTCTCTGTGTAGCCGGCTTTGAGGGCCTTGATGGCCACGGGCACATCCCGCTGTCCTGGCACCCGCAGCCGCCCATAGCAGACCTCACCGGACTCCCCTGTGGACCCCGAGTGGGGCAGGGAGGGGAGGGCTGTGGGACCCTCCCCTCCATACCTGGACCCCAGCACCCCCCTCCCCCACCATGCCCCGAGAAGTGTGTTCTCCAGGACTCCCCTCTTTCCCTGCCCTGGGTGCCCCTCCCCCAGGCACCCCTCTGTGCTATCCCCACCTTCACAACCCCCAAGGCTCACCAGAGCCGATAATTTTCTCGATGTGGATCCTGGAGGCTTCAATCTCTCGGGTGAAACTGCGGCCCGCCCGCCCTGGCTCCTCGTAATTGTGGGGTTCTGCATAGAACTGGGGCTCCGGGATCTTCCCTGGGGGGTGGTGCAGGGGCAGGAAGACAGGTGGGGGTGCTGAGGGGCCAGGAAAGAAATGCCATGAGTGGGGTGCAGAAGGCTTGCTCTCGCAGCATCCCCTGGGCCTGGGGTAGATCTGGGATGGGATGCAGAGGGTAAGGAGCGTCCCCAGGAAGCTCAGCTTGTGGTAGCAAACAGTAGGTGCCCAGTACGTGCTTACCGAGTGAAAATGGGGTCTCTATGGAGGAGCTATGGGGTCTCTAGGGGACTCCGGGGTCTCCAATGGGTTCTGAGCACATCTGCTGTTTTGGGGGGTCACTTCTAAAATCTTTAAGGTCTATCTAAATTGCTCTAGGGTAGAAATGTAGCAAAAACGTTTTTATCACAAATGCCAATTTTGACTGAAAGTAGCTCCCTAGAAAACCGTGGGGAGATGGGCTCTGAGGCTGCACTCAGCTGAGAATCGGTACCAAAACGAATACTAACGTCTACCACCGGCACAGATGTGAGGTATGGAGGTAGGCTTTCTCCTATGTGCCCCATCTTGTGGGGTCTCTGCAGGGTCCTAGGAAAGCTGTCTGCAGCATGGGTTCTATGACACGCCCCCTCCGAAACTACACAAAATTGTGTGTGAATGCAGATGCGTGCATTTCCTGGGGAGGAGAGTTTCTAGCATCCTGGGTGGGGCCCACCAACCTGATAAGGGTGAACAGCACTCCGCCTCTGAGGTCTGGGGTCTCTGACATCCTACTGTCTATCTCTGGGGCTCTCCTCTCTTCCGCGGGGTGCCCTGCTCCTCCCTACCCGTCCCCTCCCCAGACCAGCACTGTCCCCTCCGCCAGGACCTCTTCTCTGCCCCATGAGCCTGGGCCCCTGCACTCACCCTGCCCATTCTGATACTGCATCTTCTCCTCGTCCGAGTCCTGGAAGGCCTTGCTGTAGCCGCAGTGCCTGTGGAGGATGGCCCTAGCCTTAGCCCTGACCCTGTTCGGGGACAGAGCAGAACTCCTCCCTTCTAGCTCCTTCCCTTTCTGGTCAGCTCCTGCCCCTGCAGAGGGGAGTCCCCACCCTCAGGCTCTCAACCCAGCTGGACGGTGCCACCTGTGACAGTTACAATTTACAAAGTCAAGTGCACCTGGTCTGCACAGTAGTCTACACAGCCTAAGCCCCATTTTACGTGAAACCACCCTTGGGGGTGGGGACAGGGGCTTCTGGTATCTATGACACTGTGTGACCTTGGCCAGCCCCCTCCCTTCCCTGGGCCCGTGTCTCCATGTATAAGACGATGCTGCCAGGCCTCGCTGTCTGGGCTCCTAAGCCCACAAGAGGCACAGCGTCCTATCTCCGACCCCCTCTGGGATGGAGTGGGAGAGAACAGCAACTTCAGTTTTGACAGACCTCGGTTCCTGTCCCAGTTCTGACATCTACTTGGCGGAAGAGGCCTAATCTCTCTGATCCCCAACTAGTTCACCTGCAACGTGACACCAGAATGTCCCCATCACAGCATTAAATGAGGCGGAGACGGTCACCTGGAGGGAGGCCCGGTGGGCCCGGCAGGTGGGTGGATGTGGTAAGGAGACAGGGAGGGAGAGGCCGGATGACAACCGGCTCTGGGGCTTGAGCGACCCCATGAACAGTGGTGCCGCGTCCTGGGAGTGGGGGGCTGTGTGCCGTGTGGCTAAAACACATCCAAGCGGGGGCGGGAGTGGGCACGTGGTCCTCAGGGGAGAGGCCTGTGCTGGTGACAAAATGTCAGCATGACAGCAGGGTTCCTAGCCATGGGCCCTGATCAGGTCACTCAGGGAAGATGGCCCTGGGTGAAGAGGGAAGAGAGGAGGGTCCGGGACAAGCACGGGGTCCTCCAGCCTTCTGAGGCTGTTTCTAGAAGAGGGGGTGGCAAGGATGGAGAAGGGCAGGGCAGACAGGTGGACAGGAAACGGCGGGGGTGGGAGGTAGGAGGGGCATGGGGGCGAGACAGAAGCGTTCCGGGAGGGGGAAAGAAGAGCGCGTGTACAGGAAGTGACGCCAGCCCCCAGCAGCTTCGTGGAGCCTGGACCAGGCTGCGGGGGGAGGGTTTGGGTACTGGTGTGGTGGCAGGGGGCAGGCGGCCAGGACCACCCACCTCTTTTTGCAGATGAGCAAGAGCAGAAGCACGACCAGGCCCGTGATAAGCGTCAGGCAGATCCACACAATGGTCCGGGTGTCATAGCGGGGCCCTGGAGGGTGGGGAACAGCCGGGTGAGGGGGTCTGGCGGCTCCGGGGGGCGGACACATAGGGTGGGCAGCATCCTGGCTGCGAGTCAGCTCTGGGTCGGGGTCACAGCTGCCTCCTCCTCTGCTAAGCTGCCCCTTCCAGACTCTGCTGCCCCAGGCTTCCCGGCTTCCCACCCCGATGCCAGCACTTTCTGGCACTGTGTGAGCCCCGGAGAAGCACTAGACTTCTCTGAACCCGTTGTCTTCCCCCTGTAATCTGCCTATCCCGCCTGCTGTTCAAACAGTAACAAAACCGAATGCGCTGAGAGGTGCAGGTTCCAGTCCCAGTTACAGAAGAACCCACTATTCTCTTCAGTTTTCAGACAAGAACCCTGAGGCTCAGAGACATAGAGAACTTACTCAAGGCCACACAGTAAACGGGATGGGGCGGGGCAGTCTCAGTGCAGTATCAGACCTCAGAGTACTTGAGACACTCCATCAGCTGGGGCTCGAACCTTTCTCTGCCAACACCGCCCCCCGGAGGGCACAGAGAGGACCCCAAGCAGCTGAAGAGGGGGGGCAGGGCATCTACAAGCTTGGATGTGCCTCAGAATCACCCTGACGATCTGAATTGCTGGGGCGCCTGGGGGCTTAGTCGGTTGAGCATCCAACTCTTGATTTTGGCTCAGGTCATGATCCCAGGGTCACGAGATCAATCCCTGTGCCAGGCTTTGTGCTTCACAAGGAGTCTGCTTGAAATTCTCTCCCTCTCCTTTGCCCCTCCCCCTGCGGACATGCGTGCTCTCGCGCTCTCTAAAGTAAGTAAGTAGGTAAATAAATAAAATCTTAAAAAAAAAAAACCCCAAACCTGAATTATTGGATAACTACCTAGAGGGTCTCTGGGGCAAGTGTAAGTGGTCTTGTCCGCGATGTGCACCATGACACCGGCTGGACACCGTGACTCGGTGACAGCCAGTGTTTGGTGGGCTGCCCCCGGCTCCGTCACCTTGGGCAAGTCGCTTCCGTTCTCAGAGCCTCAGTGTTTGGCCTTCCCTTCCTCTGGCCACGGGGCCCCAGCACCTGGCCTGGCCCAGCTCCCTCGGCCTCCCCGCTCCCCGCACTCACGGGGTTTCCCGGTCTCCACCTCCATGGCCTGGCTGAAGCGGCCGCAGCCTGCAGACGTGCGGGCTCGGACCTGGAACATGTAGCGGGTGCCCGGCTTGAGGCCCGAGATGGTGGCCCTGGTGGTGACAGCCTTGAGGGTAGAGTAGCTCTGCATCTCCTTGTCCTGGGCACAAGAGGGGTGGTCAGCCCAGGGTCCTCCGGCCTGCTTCCGCTGCCCCTTTCTCCCTTCCCCGCTGGTACCTTCTCGTAGTACTTGATCTCGTACTCCAGGATGATGCCGTTGGGCTGCTCTGGCTCCTGCCACAGCAGGGACACGCTCGTCTGCCCAGCCCGCTCCTGGCGGATCACCACCACCTGGGATGGGGCTAGGGGACGGAGGCCAGCCTCGGTCAGATGGCTGGATGGGGGATAACAGAGACTGGCCTCTGTCCCAGGGAGGCTGGCTTGGGGCGTGCTCACCTTGCCAACTATCCTGCCCCCCAGCTCCTGTCCCAGGAGAGCCAGCGACCTCCAACACTCCTAGAAAATCACCTGCTGCCGCTCTGGTCGGCCCCCTGAGGTCGGCACAGCCTGGCTCTGGGCCCAGATGCTGGGGCTGGCTTGACCCACATGAGGCCTGACTCCCCCTGCTTTCACTGCCTCCTCCTCATCTCTGGCCAGGCCCATCCTCTGGAAGCCTGATGGACACCACGAACCCCATCCAGCAGACCCTCGCTGCCCTGGGGCCCCATCACCGGATGTCTCTATCTCCAAGGGTCTGGGGTGGGACAGGCTCTCAGGAGTGCCTGAGGAGGAGGAAGGAGAGGGGAAGAGTAGACGGACCCCGTGTCCTCGCTGCCTGGGTTTGGAGCGTAGGACTGCAGCAGCTCTGATACTCAGGGAAAGGCCACAAGCTGGGTGCCCCTGAGTCCCAGGATTCCTGTGTCAGACCAGGTTACCTGTTCACCAGGTCACGCAGTGATTGAGTCACCATTCCCTCCCTCCCTGTCTCCTGCGTTCAGTGCACCCAAGGTGAGTCTGCTGGAAAGTGCCAGATTCAGCCAGCCACAGCCAGGCTGACTCTCTGGCCCACACCTCCCCTGTCCCACTATCTGGATGTCCTGTCCCCCACTCCCCCTGCAGGTCCAGAGCTCCTTGAGAGCAGAGGCTACACAGGGTGGGTGTCCAACAAACATTGCTGGGAGACGTTGACATGAAAAAGTAAGAAGTAACCCCAGAGTTAAGTGGGAGGGCGTGGTACAGGGCCCCCCATCAACCCCAGAATCAGGCCTGGGTCACAACCTGGCCTCTTCTTGCTGGCTGGGACCATTATTCCCTGGGGTGGCAGTTTCCCCATCCAGAAAGGGAAGCTAGCATCATCACCTGCCGGGGCGAGGTGAGGATGGGGTAGGACTGTTGTTTGGGAGAAACACACACCAGTGCCAGCAGTACGTAGGTGCCCCTTAAAAACAAAGGAATTCCAAGGCAAGAGGTGCCATATGAGGGGAGCAGACACAGAGGGGGACCAGGAGCAGAGAGGAGTGAGGGAAACAGGGTGGGGGCACCAGAGAGGCTCCAAGGAGGAGATTGCTGTAGAGAAGAGGGACAGAGAAGAGGAGAGGGGAGGGGTGGGGAAGACGAGAGCCATTGGAGGCCAGACCTCACCAATTTGCTCAGGGGTATTACCTGCCCCAGGGCAACTTTCACCCCCAACCCCCCCCCCCCCAGGATTTTCTGAATGCCTTCCGCATGCCTTGTGGTCTACTAGGACCTGGAGATCCATGGTGACCAAGACAGCTTTCAAGGAGCTTATAATCCATAGAGAGAAAGTAAATAAGAAAACAAATCGATGTATAATCACAGGCTGGTTAAAAGTATCCTGAGGGACAGGAAGAAGGCTGGGTGTGTGATGGAGCCGACCCTGTAAGCACAGGGGGCCTGAGTGGGGGGTGGAACCAGGCCATTTTAGCTGGGGCGGGGAGGTGGTCAGGCTGGGTCTCCCCAAGGCAGGAATGACAGCGGAACCAAGGACTGAAGGAATCAGCCACCCAGAATCACAGAGATGAGCCTGTCCTTCCGAAGAACTTCCCAACTGTGAGCCCAGGGCACCCACTCGAGAGACTCTGATCTGACCAGCGCTCTCCGAAGGAGAAGTAAGGCCGAGGCAGGAAGTGCTCCGTGTGCTCCAAGAGGTGGACAGATGCATGGGAGGCCAGTGCGGTTGCAAGGGAGGGAGCAAGGTTGAGCGTAAGTGGGTGAGGCTGGAGTGGGGGTGGGTGGGGTGGGTGGCCTGGGTGCCCCCCGGCTTGGCCCTGGGAGGGTCTCAATGGGATCTGAGCTCAGGCTGAAGCTGGTAAAGGACTCAGGTGTGACCAGAACTCACTTGTGCTTTTAAAGCTCAATCAGGATGTGGCGTGAGAAGGTCTCATGGGGCGAGGGGGAGCGGGCTCCAGGGCCATCCGGACAACACAGGGTGGGGGTGGGAATGTGCTATGGACTGAACTGTGTCCCCCTCCCCAAATTCATACACTGAAGCCCTAATTTGATAGTGTTTGTGGGCGGGGCCTCGGGACGAGATTAGGTGTAGGTGGGGTCATGCAGGTGAGGCCCTCAAAATGGGATTAACGCCTCTGTGAAAAGAGACGCCAGAGACTTCTCTCCTTCTCCGCCTTTCGAGAAGGCAGCTATCCACGAGCCAGGAAGCAGGTTCTCCCTAGAAACCAAACTGCCCAGCACCTTGATCTTGGACCTCCAGCCTCAAGGACTGTCATCAGTGCACTTCTGTGCTTTAAGCCCCCGACCTATGGTATTTTATGACGGTAGCCTGAGCTCAGGGAGATAGATCAGAGGGGGTCTGAGGCGGAGACGGTCACCTGGAGGCAGGCCCAGTGGGCCCGGCAGGTGGGTGGATGTGGTAAGGAGACAGGGAGGGAGAGGCCGGATGACAACCGGCTCTAGGACTTCAGCGACCCCATGAACAGTGGTGCCGTGTCCTGGGAGAGGGGGTTGTGTGCCGTGTGGCTAAAACACATCCGAGCGGGGACGGGAGTGGGCACGTAGTCCTCAGGGGAGAGGCCTGTGCTGGTGACAAAATGTCAGCATGACAGCGGGGTTCCTAGCCATGGGCCCTGATCGGGTCACTCAGGGAAGATGGCCCTGGGTGAAGAGGGAAGAGAGGAGGGTCCGGGACAAGCACGGGGTCCTCCAGCCTTCTGAGGCTGTTTCTAGAAGAGGGGGTGGCAAGGATGGAGAAGGGCAGGGCAGACAGGTGGACAGGAAATGGGGGGGGAGGTATGAGGGGCTTGGGAGCAAGACAGAAGTGTTCCACGAGGGAGGAAAGACCAGGGAGAGAAACCCTCACTGCGTGTGGCCCGGTGGGGACCCTGCACTTCAGTGGACAGCCAGGGAGAGAGGCCTGGCCAGGGCTGCCCGAAGAGGCTCACAGAGAGGACGCAGATACAGCCACACAGACTGCCCTTTCGGGAAGGTTCCCTGGGAAGAGAACTGGTCTGGTGGCGGGAAGGGAGCATGCCTTCAAGGGAGGGTTTTTCTTTTCATGACGGAGCACACTGGTGGTGTCAAGAACACTGCTGGGCTCTGGAGATCCATGGGCAAGGGCAGGGCCACGAGCACCAGACCCATAGGCCTATTCCCCACCATGTCACCAGCCCCAAGGACAGAGCTGGGCACTCTGGGGGTGCCCCACATGTGCTGGTCGGATGAGAGTCCCTCGAGTGGATGTCTCTCTCTGGCATCAGAGAAGGGGTGCCCTGGGCTCACAGTTGGGAGGCCCATTTCCCTTCGGGGCAAGACAGACCTGGGTTCGAATCCCGACTCTGCCACTTCCTACATGGTGACTCAGACCCTTGCTCTCCTCCCTGGTGACATGCTGAGAACATTCTGGGCCAGGGACGGGGTGGGGGCCACAGCAGTCGTAGGTGTGTGCTGGGGTGGCTGTGGATGGCAAAGCTGCCGTGGTGGGCTCTTGGGTCGGGCCGTCACTGGATAGGCAGGACCCACCCGAATTTGGGAAGAGAGGGGCTCCAGGGGCTGAGCCCAGCACAACTGGCTAGGAACCTGGAGTTAAACGGCTGTTGTCCAAGCCAGTGCAACTAAGTCCATCCCTGGGGCAGCAGTGGCAGGTGTTCTGGAAAATGATAATCAGAGTGATTTTACTTTTTAATGACATTTATGGGGCACGGACCTTGGGCCAGGTACGGGGCTAAGCATTTTCATCTCTCTCACTTAAGCCTCATCATAGTACCCGAGGCAGACACCATTATTCCCATCGAACCAGGGAAGAAACAGAGGCAGAAAGAAGGTTCTGGAACCTGTGAAATGCTGTGCCCACCTGTCTGTCTTTGTTGGCTTCCTCCTACCTACAGGACAGGTTCTATTCTTCTAACGGCCTGGAGGGCCCAGAGTCCTGGGGAGGAAGGGCTGGGGTTGGGGGGTGGGGGGGAAGCTGCCAGCCCGAGCCACTCGGCCTACCTGCCTGGTTCGTGGTGATGTTGACGACAGCTGCCCGGCGGGGCTCAGGGCTCAGGTCAGACACGCCGTTGACGGCCTCGATCCAGAAGGAGTAGTTCATGTGGGCGAGCAGGTTGGCCACCATCAGACTGGCCCGCACCAGGCTTGTCTGCTGAGGCACGAAGCGGGGGCCGCTCCCGCAGGTCTCACAGTGGCCCAATGCCCAAGGGCAGCGGCGACACACGGCGTTGTAGGTGATGTCACTGCGGCCGCCCAGATCCAGGGGAGGGGCCCATTCCAGGGTCACGGATGTCCCGTTCACGCTGGAGATCAGATTCACGGGCGCTGAGGGTGGCCCTAGGAAGAGGAGAGGGACTGGTGGCAACGGAGGGGACTTACCTGGCCTGGCCCAGCTGCCCTCCATCAGACCAGAGAAGGGCTGGGACTCCCCCATGATATTCGGGGGTCCCCAAGGAAAGGGGCATGGCCTTGTCCAGCCTCTGGGAGCCCCCTAAGAGCAGACACAGCATCAGACTAGACCACAGTGTCAGGTCTGTGTCCAGAAAGCTAAGCCCCAACCCTAACCATCCCACTGCTGGACCACAGGGATCCCAGGTTTGTGCTTCCTGAAGTTTCCATCGGGAGCAGGGTGAGAGACGGACAATCCTGGGAGGTGCCCACAGCAGCCACCCTGGGTGTGAAAGGCCCCTGCTGCAGCGTCCCACACTCCATTCCTTAGCCCCCGTGCTTGGTTTACTGTGCAGATCCCTGAGCCCTGCTGCGGGTGCAGGGGAGGCACCGGGAAGCCCAGGGGTCTCTGTGGCAGTGTACCCCCCACTTCCACCCCCCACCCCCAAGGGAGCCCAGTCTGGGCAGTGCAGAGACTCTGCTGAGCTGGGGCTGGGGGGAGGGGGGGTGCTGGGGTAGGCTCCTGGGGGGTGGGGATTTGAGTCTGGAGGGCATGGGGGGGGATGTGGGGACCCCTAGGGCTTAGAATTCCAGTTCTCAGCATCCCAGGCAGGGACTCTTAGATCTTAAGAAAATAGAAGAATCTCGGAATCATAGAGAATCATAGAATCTGAAGGACATGGAATACTAAAAGCCTAGTCTTTTATAGTCTTAAGATTTCTAGAACCTGAGGGCCCTGAATTGTGGATTTGGAGGAAAACTGGAGTCTGGCTCGCTGAATACAAGTGTCCCTGATCTAGAGCTGGGCTCACCTTGCCTGCAAACCCCACGGTCGTTACCATGTCACTCAGCCATCCTTTTTGCCCGGGCCGGTCCCACACGGGGCAAACACACAGGTCTGGGTAGAAGGAGGGAAGGAAGGAGGGAGGGAGGGAGACTGTGTGTGTGTGTGTGTGTGTGTGTGTGTGTGTGCGTGCGCACTCACCTGCCACATACAGGGACCCTGGGGGCTTGGTGTGAAGGAGGTTGGGGGGAAAGGGAGACTGGGGACTAAGGCTGGGATAGACTGAGGGGGGGGCAGAGCCTTAGGAAGCCCCTGTCACTCCACCACAAGAGACCAGGGTTGGCAAACGGTGGGGGCGGAGGGGGGAGGCTAAGCTGGCTGCTGCCCGTCCCAGCTGGGATGGGGGTGTGAGAGGTGCCTTCAGGCCAGGAGAGGAAGTAATGAAGGAGAACCATCAGAACGCTGGGACAGTCATGCAGCCCTGCAGGCACGGTGCCAGAGTCCCTTGGCATCCCCTCGGGCACATGGGGCATGAACACAAGCAACCACACTTCTCCAGGCACACGCACGTCCCCTGTAAAGCGAGATGTGCACACGCTGAACCCCCAAGGCACATTCATGCAATCTCTGTGGGGACGCGGGGGTCCCCTTCAGGGACCTGGATGTGCACACACATCCTTTACACACACGGGCATAAAAGCCCGACGCTCACACTCGAGCATACAAACACTATGCAGGCATCTTCCATAGGAGCAGCTGCCGACACAGACCCACACGGTGTCACCATCACGGCAGGTGTTCCAGAGCCACATGCAGAATCAGACCCACACATGGCAGCATCCATGCAGGCAGCCACACGCACTCCCGGTACACACTCGTGCACTCACCGCACACACACTGAGGTAGCTCTGACCATCAGGGATGACAGGGATCGGGGGCTCCTCTGATACTCCTTTGATCCCTGAGAACCTGCTGGCTTGCCCACCCCAGTTCCCAGGACATCACTATTGGGTCAGGAGATGACCAAAGCCACCTCTCATCGGTCCTCTGAAGCAGGGAGGAAAGACGGAGGCAAGGAAGGAAAGATACCCCTGAGGAGAGGTGGCAAGAAGTGGGGACCCCAAGAGAGGTCAAGGCAGGGGTCCCCACCAAGGAGGCAGAGTTAGAGTCACCCCCCCAGCCCTAGACTGGCCCCTGGTCCAAGAGAGCCACCTGTCCCTGCATCACCCCCAGAGCCCTGGCTCCCTGGAGTCTAGGAGCAGGGGGTCCTGGCCTGGTCTTGGTCTCCAGGATTCTGGGATGCAGGGCGGTACTCACGGGTGCAGGCTGCAGACGGCGGGTCTAGGGATGCGCGGTAGTAGCTGAGGTCACAGCGGCAGGCCTGGGCAGCGGGGGCTGCAGAGTGGCTGTTGGGGGGGCAGCGGGCGCAGAGCTGGTCCCCGGGAGCTGACTTGTAGAAGCCCAGCTCACAGGCTGTAGAGGATAAGGCGGCTTCAGAGGAGCCCACCAGGCCGCCCTAGCTGGCCCTGGGACGGCACTCACTCTGACCCAGAGCTTCTGGCCGGATCTCCCAGGGGACACTGGTGCAGGCCTTCAGCATCCCCTGGTCCTACCCTTGCTGGCAGATAGAGAGACTGAAGCACAGAGGGGGCCTGTGACTTACACAGGGTTGCACAGCCAGGCGGGGGCAGAGGTGAGGCCCGGACCCTGACACCAGAGTTCCAGCCCTGAAGTCAGCCCAGGAAAGAGCCTCCTCACACCAGAGTCACATCTCCTCCTGTGGCCCTTCCTGCCCAGGCCTGTCTCCAGCCCGAATCTGTCCATCACAGGAATCAGGTCCCTGAGTGAGACGCTGCCGCGGAGCGTCAGGAGGCTAAGCATCCAAGGGCTGTGACTTGGGGAGGAAAAAATGCTGGGAGGGAATGGGGTGGACGGCAGTGTGACCGGTGATAGGAGACGCAGGTGGTAAGACCCCACTCAGCACAGATTCCAGAGGCCACCACAGCGACCCTGTGCGGAAGGGCCAGGCTTGGGGCCTGGGGCTCTGTTTCCCAAGCTCCCAAGCAATGACTACCCGGGACATCACCGGCTCCCACCCTTCCCAGAGCCTGCGTCACTGTCACCGTGGCCCCGCTGGCCTCCACCACACCTGTATCGTCTCTCACGTGGACGCCCCAGCCTCCAGTCCAGCCTCCCCTGCTCCAGCTTCCAGCCTGACTGCTGCTCATTCCAGCTGTGCTCACGAGCGCCTACTCTGTGCCAGGCACGGATCCGGGCACCAGAGACCCAGCCATGAGTGAGACCCTCACGGAGGGTCTCTGCCCTCACGGAGCCAGGCTCTTCCAGCAGAAGACAGGCAGTAAATGAGGCTGGAACCTTTTCCAGGAAGGAAATACAAAGGGAGATGTGGCAAAGGGTGATTGGTGGGAGAAGCTACCTTCCCGGAGAAGGAAATGACATTTGAGCCTTGTCTAAAAAAATAAGAACCAGTGGAGACATTCTAGGTTGAGAAACTCCCTAAAATGACGCCAGGCCCCAGCCCTGCCAGTGCAAACCCTCATGGGCTCCCCAGGGACTGCACAGCAACACCTGGTGTGCAAAGCCCTCCTGCAGCCTCCTCCCTTCCCACCCGCAGGCTAAACTAAGGAGCTGGCCATTCCCCACATCCGGCAGTTTGCTTCCTGCCTCAGGGCCTTTGCATAGACTGTGCCTTCTTCCTGGGGTGTTGTCTTTTCCCCTTGGTCAACCTGTCAAACTCTTTCAAGATTCATTTTAACTGCCCCTTCAAATGAAACTTTTCTCCACACCTACACACACACACACACACACACACACACGCAGGTGCACAGAAGCCACTGTTCCCTGCCCCACTTCTGCAGCCCCTGCTCAGGACCATCACCTCTCACACATACTACGGCTGTGCTATTTAACCTGTAGGTCTGATGCACCTCCTAAACCAGCAGGTGCTTGTGGGCAGCTCCTTGTGAATAAGGAAATCTCCACCTTCTTAGTTCCTTGCCTGGCTCCGAGCAGAAACTGTCAGCGCCCGTAGAAGGTTTCAAAGTGAGCTAATCCTGCCATTGTCTGCTCTGGGCAGAGAGCGAACCCAGGAGTTCAGGAGCACTGAAGGCCACCCAACCCGGCGGCTCTCGGCTGCCCCCACGGACCTGACCTCCTTTGCCACAGAGACCACCGGGAAGTTTATGGGATTTCTATCCACAAAGTCCCATTCTGGAAAACTCGGTGCTTGACAGAAGCTTCACTTGAAAAGACATCATGTCATTTAAAAAAAAAAAAAAGTCATATCTCTTTATTTTAATGGCTAAAATCAAGTTAATTTGTAAAATTTTCCCAGCTCGAGAGAAAAACTGAAGCTGGGAGGGATGACTCTGTCCTCACATTTGCTTTATGGGTTCAGAGGCCGCAGAGCCAGACGGGGCCTACAGGCTGGAGAGCTGGGGAAAATGGGCCTCTACTCTGAGACTTCTTCCCTCCCGCCTGGAGAGACCCCCAAGGGGTCTCGGGCCTGCCAGGGGGCCGGGCCGCGGCGTTGTGGGGCTCCTAGCTGACGCACTGTGATCTCACCTCCTCCTCCCAGAAGCCCCCCAGTTGACAGAGTTCTGGGGCAAGCCAAAGAGCCCTCCTCGGGGCCCAGGACTCGGGCAGAGGAAGACGGTTTTGCCCTTCATCAGCAAATATGTGGTTCAACCCGTCACTGAGCTGAGTGACAGTAGTCCTCACTGCCATGATCAGACCCGTGTCGGTTAGCGTTTCAGGGACCCCTTGTCCATGCTGCCCGGCATTTGTTCTTTACCCAAACTTACTGAGCTGCTACTATGGGGCCGAGCTAAGCAAGAGCTGGCCCTGCTTTCCAGGAGCCGTCTGGGCTGTGACAAGCACACAGAAGGTATGGGCGACACCCTGGTGTGATTTGTGGCAGGAAGGAAGCACGGAAAGATGGCCTGCGGTTCCTGAGTCTCTGACGGCCCCAGAGATCATCTTGTTCTTGTCTATTAAGAGCAGAAACTCGGGGGCATCTGGGTGGCTTAGTTGGTTAAGCCACTGCTTCTGGCTCCTTCTGGGATCGAGTCCCATTATGGAGCTTCCCCTGCTCTGCGGGGAGCCTGCTTCTGCCTCTCCCTCTAATAAATAAATAAAGTCTTTAGAAAGAAAAAAAAAGAGAGCACAAACTCGGGAGCAGGTTGCCTGGGTTCCTCTTCTGCTCTAACCCCTTCACCTAGGCTAAGGGATGCTGGGCAAGTGGCCAGGCCTCAGTTTCTTCATCTGTAAAATGGGGATAGTAATAGGCCACAGCTCCTAGGGCTGTGTGAGTACAGGGTGACCTGAGTGAGTACATGTGAATTCACGCCAGGACCGTGCCTGGCACTTATCCCTGTGCTATGTGGTGGGGACAATGAGTTTGGCAGAGGGGAAACAGGCAGAGTACCTCGCCCCAGGCTCCCCTCGGGCCAGAATGCAAACCCAGCTGGAGGAGCCTCTGGGGCCCGGGCCTGTCCCCCATCAGCCTCCCAACACGCGTCCAGGGCTTAGAGATGGCCCGGCCTTTCTGCCCCTCGCCAGTGGGCGGTTCTCACCCGCTCTGCTAATACCCATATGGCTCTAACGTGTCAAAGCCAGATTAATCCGCGCAATGAAAATAAAATAATCTTTAATAAGAATACTAATCACCAGGCCTCGGGGAGTCCGGAGACCCGGAGGCAGAGCCGGGGATGAATGGCTGAGACAGATGGAGTGGCTCTGGGCTGGGGCCCGGGCCCGGCCACCGACCCAGGGCGCTTCCGGAGCCCGCGTGCCTGGCGAGTCGGCCGAGCGCCAGGTGGGGCCGCTGCCCCTGCCGAGGGCACCTTGCCCAGGCCTCCCGGCCGGCCGGCAGCTGCCTGCGGCCCCGCCACCTCTCCCCGCTCCCCCACCAAGTGCCCAAGATTTGACAAATAAGGTGTCTGCCAGTGGATGACCAAAGGAAATTAATTCTAAATCAGATTTTAAACACAGTCAGGAAGGCAAAGGAGCTCGGCGCTCCTGCTGCCCCTCTGAAGCGAGGCTCTCTGATATTCATAGAAAAATGATTAGGGCCTCCGAGGGTGGTTTGCGTTCTGTGTCCAGGTGATGGGAAAGATGGCAACCAGGGCAAGAGCCTCAGGGCTGCTCCTCCCTTGGGTGGTGTTCTGAGAGGCCTCTCCCCTGCCTGGACTGAGGGCGGGGGGTGGGGGGGACACTGCAGCCAGCGGTGGGGACAGGTCACTGGGCCTGGCACTGTGTCATGAGGGGGTGTTCTGGCTGGGAGACCTGGGGTCCAATCGACCGCTGCTAGCAGTGTGCCCGTGGGCCAGTCACTTTGGCTCTCTGGGCCCCCACCTGCCCACTGGTAAACTAGACCAGCCCCCTTGGCTCTGATGCTCTCCTGTGGGTCTCTGAGGCCTGAGGGCCTGAGGGCTTCTCAGGAAGCCCTCAAGGAGCTCGAGACCAGCTTGGTCCCTCCTCCCGGGCTCCACTGTCTTCTCTGTGGAATCAGGTGCTCCCTGGCCACCTCTGTGGAGAGCTGTGAAGGTGAAAGCAGGGGGCAGGGGGCTTGCAGGCTGGGAGGGTGGCCGTCGCCGTGGGGTCGCCCCTGCCGCAGGCCTTGGGCTCTGGATCCCCTCCTTTGGCTAGAAGGAAGGCAGTGGGATCAGGCTGGACAAGCCCGGACCCCAGAGCCCAGCCCTTCCTTCTCAACTGTTTGATCACAGACAACTGCCCGAGGGAGGTGGCCAGGGGACCCACGGTCCTCAGGGTGTCCCTCTCAGGTCGGCTGGTGGCAGAGGGGAGCTACAGCTTTGAGAAGACAACTCACGCAGCCCAGAAAGGCGCCCCCACTCTGTCCTGCCCGCCTCCTGCTTGGTCTCCAGCCTCCCCAGTCTCAGGTTACTTGGCCAAGGAGAGCTGGGGACAGGGGCCCCCCGCAGGGCCACACACCAGGACCTCCCATTTGTGGAGGGGCTCAGTGTCAGAGCCATGCCGTGCTGCTTCTCCCAAGGAGGTTACCCAGATAATCCCGGAAACCCACTCACAGGAGCGAGAAAAGTCTCTCCTTGGGCGACTTGCCACTGGCATTTTGTCCCCAAACCTCTCCGCCTGCAGTGCATTAGGAATTAATATTTTTTATAAAACCTGTAATTATCTTGCAACTGGCATAATTATGTTGTATTGTGATTTAAATATAAAATTCAAAATATGCTGCCATTTCCTAAGTCCGCTTTCGCATTTATTATTTTTTATTAATGAGCCAAAAGTGCCAGACAATGGGCATGACTCCAGCCTCTCCCAGCCCTGGGAAGGTCCTGCTGCTCCAGACCTGGGAGCTTCTACCCAGAGTTCTGCCCTTGACTCGCTGTGGGGCCTGGGGCAAGACACATTCCCTCTCTGGGCTCCACTTCCCAACCCTGTCAAACAAGGAGGCCAGTGTAGGACCCGAGACCTTGGACCCCAAAGTCAGGAAGATTAGTCTCCCAAGGGCAACAGTGTCCTGTTGCACACCGGACAGACAAGTGGCTTACTTGTGCTTACAGACTAAACCTAGGGTTGGGGTCAGCGACTGACCTTGACCAGGTGTCCACTGACCAGTTGGCCTGTTATTACAGCCTACTACGGCCAAAGCTGTTCTGCTGTTCCCCCAGGGAGGAGGGAACCAGGGTTTGGCAGAGGGCTCTGTGGAGAGAGGAAGCCGTTCAGGGCTCTGGAGGGAGCCAGCCTGAGATCAGAGACCTACTCTGCAGTTTACGT
>ML110535.1:0-25621 GCA_003697995.1 Taxidea taxus jeffersonii
TAGAAGTTCTCATCACAAGAGAAAAATTATAACTATGTGTGGTGATGGATGGGAACTAGATTTGTTGTGGTGATCATTTCATGATATTTACATATATTAAATTATTGCACACCTAAAACTAATATAATGTCATATGTCAAGCATATCTCAAAAGAACCAGAAAAAATAAAAACATGAAAGAGAAAGAAAGCAGCAAATAGTATTTTTAGTGATCTGTATTATTTTTTTCCAAATTAAATGAATTATTTTTAAAAAGGAGCCCTGAGAGTTAGCCCTCCTTAATAGTGTTCAACCCTGCAAACAGCTCTAAGAGCTCCAATTTTGGATTACAGGTAAACTGCCTCACTATTATTGTCCTAGCCATTATATGCCTGTGGAGCCAAAGCCATTACTGGATTTGTCTTTTGGCGCGAGGAGGAGCGATGTCCACCCGATGGGAGAGGTTGCACAACGTCTCCATTTTCTTTTCTTGGTCAGGGACTTAAGAAGAAGAAATTTTCTTACCAGTGTTTTGAGACGCTCCTAACCACAGTCACAAGAATTAGCATCAGAAAACCAAGGAATGGCATCCAGTCTGAGGTTTCAGTGTGGTTTTTAAAACGTTTAGAAAATGACTAGATATCCAAGCTCGTCTGTCCCTGCTTATAACTATTTTGGTGGTCTCTAAGTGGCAATAATTGAAATATTATTGCTTTTGTGCCATATAATTTCCCCATAACACAATGCCTAAATATATTCCCCTCTGCTCCATTGGAAGACGGTTGCTGCAAGTGTGGGCTATGGCAGGCTCTATGTCTGTGACCACATAGGATCAGAGGAGGGTGCTCTCTTCAAGGAACCCTGGGCCCCAACACTCGATAAAGTCACTGCTGCAAATGCTGATCTTGACCTAGAGATAGAAGCTGGGGATTTAAGGTCAAACTTTATATATGTATACACACACACACACATATGTGTGTGTGTGTGTGTGTGTGTGTATATATATATATATACATATACATATACATATATTTATTTATTTATTTAAAGTCAGACTTGTTATAATTACATGGTTGGAAGCACAGTGTGCTTGGAGCCAAATGTTGATTAATGTTAATTTTAGGGTAAACAGAGGGAGAGAAAGACAGGAAAAGCCAGTGGACTCCACAGCTAAAAATATTCTTGAGTTGAGACTCAGCATCTATGGGTGTACAACCTGATAATTACTTCTGAACAGTGATTACCTGTTGTTATATAATTAACCTCGAGGTCCATCTGGACGGCTGGAGCTTTCCTCCTGGAACAGACCAATCGCTGTGATTCATAGACCACTGAACTAAATCCAGAAATGCCCGCACACCAAGTGACTCCACGCTGCTCGTTTCAGAACAAGTGTCTCCTCTTTCTGGAATACAGGAGGGATATTGTTCATTAGAGACTAAATCTGTTAGGAAGGTAAGAACCGTGCAGCGTGGTAGATCTTTGTGTTGCTGAGGGTGATAGGATTTGGAAGGGAGACACAGAAACTCTCAGCTTAGTTTAATGAAGGCCACTTGAAGAGCCTTCCCGTCCTAGAGCTCTCTTCTCTGTTTCACTTGGGAAAGCCTAGAAAAGAAAACGTTAGCAGCCCTTCAGCATTCTGGCACTGATTACTACAAGCTGTATCCAAAATAAAGAGAAAGTGAGAGACCCAGGGAGACAGAAGAAGGATCTTTAAGTCTGTGAATGTGGAATGAAACCGAATACTTTAGAACCGGGTTACAAAGAAAGGGGGGGCGGGCTAGGGAGGAGGGGAGAATACCGAGCCTGCTTCTCTTTTAGACATCCCCTGACACTTGGAGAGACCAGGATCAATTCTACCCAATGGGTTTAATTCATCTTCGAGAACAGAAATTGTTGGTGGCTTACTAACAGCTCTTCTCCCTTTCGTGCTTATTAACAGAACCCTTGTTTTATTTGGATAATCCACCCTCCCGACCACAGCCAGGTGTTTCAGTAAATCAGTCATGGTCATCCCATGTCCCTTCCAGGCGCTGGGTTAGGCAAGAGCATGCGGTGCCGTTTTGCCCGGTGAGATGTGAAAGAATGTCTGCTGGGAGATGAAAGCACCTGGCAAAGGTTTTTGTTTTCGTTTTTTTTCTTTTGCTTATAAAATGAGACCACCAGGAAGAGGCAGGCACATTTAGCTCCGGCTGGATATAAGTGCTTGCCTGTGGTGCTAGGGGCCGCCATCTTGCTTCCGTGAAATGAGCTAGCTTGAATACCGGCCAACCTCTGGAGGAAGGCAGAGCCTAAAGACAGGAGGAACTTTGCTCATGGATGAGGTCAGGGAGCCCATGAATTAACTGACCTTGGAGCTGCCCTGCGTTGGAACTTTTTACTGTGTGAATACCTCCCTGGTTGTTTATGGCAGTTGAGTCAGGGGTATCTTTGTCTTGGCAGATGAAAAACATCCCAGCTGAAGCAGTACTTTATTAGAAAAGTTACATATCTTTTATAACAAATCCATTTCTTCGCATGTATTGGGAGCCTCAAGTCCTTTGGAGCGGTCTTCTGAACCCCACATTGGGCCATGCTCAAGATTAGTAATAACAACCATCATAACAAACTCACATTTGTTTGAGCTATGAATTTTCCAACGTACTTTTACATTGACCCTTGCAAGGCAGGTAAGATGAATATTATTATTATCCTTTTTTTCCCCTTCCAAGATGAGAAAGCAAACACAAGAAGGTAGAGTGATTTACCTGATGCATCTAATGACACGATTATGATTGAACTAGGATTAAAAAACAACAACAAAAACAAACCCTAAGTCTGGCCAAGAGAAGTGTTTTGATAGTGAGAAAAAGTAAATGGAGAAAAGGATTAACAAGTATGGACTTTGGAGGCTGCCGGAACTGGGTTTGAATTCCCAGTGTACTTCTTGTTAATACTGTGGTCTTAGACAAGTGACTTAAATCTCTCTCTCTGTTCTTTATCTGCCTCATCTGTGAAATTCTAATGATGAAACCCAGATCACCAGGACATTTCAGGAAATCAATTTAAAAAATGTATTCCGAGCATGTGGGTGGCTCAATCTGTTAAGTGTCTGCCTTCAGCTCGGGTCATGATCCCAAGGTCCTGGGATGGAGTCCTGCACTGGGCTCCCCGCTCAGCAGGGAGTCTGCTTCTCCCTCTCCCTCTGCCCTTCCCCCTGTTCGTGCTTGCTCTCTTTCTCTCACTCTCTCAGATAAATGAATAAAATCTTTTTTTTTAAAAATTATTTATTTATTTATTTGACAGACAGAGATCACAAGTAAGCAGAGGGGTAGGCAGAGAGAGAGGAAGGGAAGCAGGCTCCCTGCCGAGCAGAGAGCCTGATGCGGGGGCTGGATCCCAGGACCCTGAGATCATGACTCGAGCCGAAGGCAGAGGCTTAACCCCCTGAGCCACCCAGGCACCCCCAGATAAATGAATAAAATCTTTAAAAAAAATAAAAATGTACTTAAAGTACTGAATCTGGTGGTTGCACATGACAGGTTTCCCTCTCCTAAACATTGCTTACCCCTTACTGAAAGAAATTGTGGTTACTCCAACCTTGCTGCTTTGTAAAGATGAAATGGGCAACCCTGAGTCCCAAATAAGGCAAAGGATGAGATAGAACTAAATCATTTCTTAAAGTCCTTCAAAATACAGAGAGTCTATGGCAAAAGAGAAAGAGAAAAACATAAAATGGAGAATTAAAATTGGAAGTGTTTCTGGCCAGTTGCTGAAGGCAAAAGATATAAAATAGGATGCTGCCTAATGGAGACAGGGCTGGCAAGTTTATGTAGGAATGAAGAGGAAACTGTAAAAATAGGCCAGGTGGGAGCTGGCAATGTAAAGTATGGAAGAGAAAAAGCCAGAGGCCATAGTGGTACACATGCTAAACATGAAGCCAGTTGTGTTTTGCCCTTATTAAGAAAAAGGCAGTCGTAGCCTTGGAATTTATAAACAAGCATTGAGCATGAGGGAACTTTAAGCTGACCATCCCACCCTGACCAACCTCCGTCAGGCCTCGCTTAAGAGTTCTACATTCTCTCTGGCCTCACCTCTTAAGTAAGATGAAATGATCAAGAAAGGATTTGGAGAAAATCCAGAGAAGCAAATTAAAATGATTCAGTGACTGGAAGGCAGGACGGAAGAATCTACAGTCCTTCAGTCTCTTTTGTAGAAAGAAAGGCAGGCAGGGAGCCCAATAATTCTTGACGCCTGAAGGGATGTGTGGAGGACAGGATCCTGACCCTTCTGATGTTCCCTAACCTCTCTGACTGGTCAGGTGTCTGCACCTATCAGGTGTCCAGGTCCCCGGCTGCTAAGGATGTTGATGATGTCCGTTTTAAATGCCTTCTGGATTAGGTTGAATGTTATGAAAATCTCTGTGACACTAAATATTAGAGAACCTGAAATATGAATGATAACATCTTCTTTTAGGAATTTTTCAGAGAATACAGTAGAACGCTCTAAGGTTTATTTTATTCCTTCTTAGTTAAGCCCTCAAAGAATCGAAGCCAAATAAAAGGAAATGGGTGTTAAAACTCATGGAGGTAGATAATCGGGTCCTGGTTTATGTTCCTGCTCTGCCACTTACAGAGTCTATAAATTTGGACAAGATCATTAGCCTCTCTAAGACTCAGTTCCCTTAACTATAAATTCGGGTAATAATGCTCACTTCACAGGACTGTGGGGATTAAATCCAATAATGCCTACCAGCATTTACACAGTGCTCTTAGAACATGGGATTAGATTAAAAGGGACAGATATTTGTGCTTAGAAAAAAGTCAATAAAGATTAGTTATTATTAGTGAGCAGGTAGAGAGTGTCAATTTGTTCATTCACCTTCATCATAAGGAGGTGCCTTAGAACTTGCTTCCTCTTGGCCCCTTCTGTTGATTCACTAAAGGGCCTCTGTTCTTGACTCTAGTGGCTGTGTTGTTGTCACTGCCCTGCCATGCCCGAACTCCCCTTCCAGGTTACCCCTGACTCCCTCCCATCTGCATCTCCATCTGAACGGGGAGCCAAGGTGGCTGCTCTTGTCCCACCGGCCTCAGCTGCTAACTGATCACAGGGTGGAGCGCGCACCGGACCTGCTGGGATGGCCTGCTTCTCTTTGCGCTCTCCCCTTATTCTTCCTTGGAGCAATGTCAACTAAGAGACACCACAGGCCAGGATTCACTCTGTGTGATCTCCAAGGTGGGAAGGTCATCTGGATGTGGTGGCTGGGGCTTCCATTTCCAGACGGGCTGTGCAGGCCAAGGTCAGTGGGCTCTGCAGCTGGTCTGCAGAGAGGGGATGTCAGTCAGAGGTGAGAGACAATGTGGCCTCAGGGAAGCCTGAGGGCTCTGCCGGCTGACCTCCCAGTTGGCCGGAGGCCTGGCTGCGCTGCTCTCTGATTTTCTGTAATACACCCTCTTGTGATTTGAGCCATTTAGTTCCTTGAAACCACATGACTCTTGCCTTGGACACTGGCCCGTAGTCATCAGGAGGCTCACGGGGGTGTGCAGGAACAGTTGCTTTAGATGCTATAAGTTCTGAGATCCCGCTGTGCTCCCCGGATTCTTACTCTGGCCCTGTCCCAGCCCTTGGCAGAAATAAGGACACACACAGTAAGCTCCTTGTTTCCTGGGATGGCAGGTACAACTTCAGATCCAGTTCCTGCTCAAGTCCCTGACTCACCCTTATGTTCTTTTCTTCTTTGTTTTATGTCTGGGTCTCAGACCCCTGGGTACCTAACATCCGTCACTCACCCCACCCAACCCTGGGTCCTTCCGTTTAACAATTCTTAAGTTAAGGATTCTAGTCAATTAGTGTCATTAATCTACTTTTCATCTTTAAAAATGTGGAGCTGCATCTTTTTAGGAGATTAAATCCCACAGTTAGCATAGGAGACCAAGATCAAGTCCGCTCAGAATTCCTACGGAAAGCCCCCCATATCGTCCAAATGTAGAGGGCAGTATGTGTGCTTGGCACACATAAACTGCACAGTAATACTCCTGTATAAATGTTTAATAATGCATGCAATAATGCGTCGGGAATGCTAACAGGTTTATACTAAATGACTATCCTGCCTCCCCCTCCCAGGCCTCCATGTTTCCTTCTTGCTGAGCGCCCATAGTTTAATCACAGAAAGTAGATGTGCGTACAGGCACTTTGCTGTTCTGAATGACACTGCATTTCCCAACCTTGAGGGTTTCCAGTGGGGGAGAAGGCATGTGTCATCTCTGGTCTGCGCAGGGAAGGTCCCAGCAGTCCCTCCCCCTTCCCACCCTTGCTTCACAGACAAGTCTGCAGCCCCTGCAGCCCCGCAGGCAAGTCTACTCATCTGAGACCTCATCAGGAAACTAAAAGGGAAAATGAGGAGCCGGGAAAGATGCTAAAATCGTCAATTATCCACCTGGGACACCGACTCTTGGTTTCCTTGGCAAAGGCAGATTATGAAAAAGGGATGTGGCGGGCGGGGGCGGGGGGCACAGGGCAGTGGGGAGGGATGTGAGCCAAAGGGCCCTTTGGGGCTCTCAACCTGGGATCATTTCACCTGCCGCCCCGAGCTCTACGGGGCGAGGGGTGAAACGGAGGCAGCTGGAACCTAGGGTTTTCACCACACTCAGGAGTCTCCTGTCGGAAACTGGCAACCGCTCTGAAAACTTCAGTGCCCTTCAGAGATCAGTAATGACATCCCCGGAGCGGGAACGCTCTTGTTCCCATGGAGCGCAGGATATTGGACTCCCTGTATGTGCCTTTAAGTTCTATGTTTGGCATGGCTGACTTTTTAAATAAATAAAAATCACCTAGCATGGTTTGCCATATGTCTAATAAAATGCTCTAAAATGAAATGCAGATCTGCGCCATTCACTCTTGAGCAAATACATATGTTGTCACATCTCAGAGCTATTTATTTCTCCTTATTTTAAGTGTGCCCAGTGCCACTGTCCAGATGTGCATCAAATGCACAAGAAAAAATGGAAGATAATTCATCAGTTATTTGAACATTTACATTTTATTGGTGACGGGGAACTGATAACAATGTTTTTGGATAAATAAAATAAAAAATAATACAACGTATTTTATAAAATATAGTAAAAAGGTGTTGGATGATAAAATTACAAATGATAAAAATGCAATAATATAATAAAAAATTCAGGACAAAATAGGCCAAACGTGGGCCTCCTAGGAGTTGCAACCTTAATTCTGGTATGGAGATGCCATTTGAGTCTTGCTTGGGTTCTGTCGTGCCCTGCGTCATTAGATAAATGCTCAGTGATTCATTTTCCTGACCCTCCATGGAGACTAATTCTACCGAGGTCACACCACCTTGACATAAGGACAATCAGAGAAGTGAGGGAAATCAGTGGTTCAGAGTAAACCAGAGTGCAAAATGATGGTCTTACGGGTACGCGCGTGGCTTCATGCCTGTTTTAAAGCCTGATGATAGGCCTGTTTAAATAAAAATCAATGATTGGTTACTTGCCAGAGAATTTCAGAAAAGCTGCTGGCCCTCCAACTCTGAGCCCCTGGTCTGTGGCCAGCCAGGTGGGCGTGGGGCCAGGGCGGGCTCTGCCATGGGTGGAGGGAGTGCCTCCTCCATGAAGTGGGTATGGCCAGGAGGCTGGGACCCTATCCCATCACCGCCCCCCTCAAGGGCTTTGAGGAACTGGTCTCAGCCCTGAAGTGTGCGTGGCTGGAGCGGCCACCGCTCTCTGGGTCTCTTTGCAGCTTTGTAACATTCTGGCTTCCTGTGTGGCCTGGCAGTGTCCCTGGAGAGGCCAGGCTCCCCGTGCCCCCTGGGGCCATGCAGCTCTCTGAAACAAAGAAGAGGTCACCCCACGCTGCCAATGTCATGCAAGTAGACAGGCCCGGTGTCCTGGAGAACGGCCGCTCCCCGCCGTTGGCCCCGGTACCACCCTGACTGGCCAAGCAACCTTTTTCCACAGAGGAAGAAAAAGCCGACGAGCACCATATGCTGAGCCTGGCTCTGGTTCTCCCGCTCATTGGCCTTTATATAACACACGCCAGGTTCCCCACAGAAGTTATGGAGCGTTCGAACCATTGAACTGCTTGTCAACAGAACAATCAGCTCAGCTCCCTCTTTCATCCAACTTGCACCCTTCCCTGCTGCAGGAAGTTCAGATGAGAAAGAAACCTTAAGAATCAGTGAATCCCAGGCTGTCGTTTCAGAGATGAGTCAGGAGCCGGGCTGATGACTTGCCCACAGATAGTGTGCAAGCTGGCCTCTCCCTGGCTTCTGTCCAGGAGGGACTGGGGTAGCAGAGAGGGACCAAAAACCTTGGATTCTTGAGTCTTGGCTCCGGAACCTGGTGCTAGCCATGCTCCCCCCAACTCCCGCCCTTCTGCAGAGCAGACGCCCTGCATGTTCCTTCCTGAAGGCCATGCCCAATCTCTGTCTAGCTGTCTCTTTCCTTCAGTAGGTCACCCCTGCCTCTGGGGACATGGACCCCTGTATATCAGTTTGCCAGGGCTGCCGGAACAAAGTACCACAGACTGGGTGCTTAAATGATGGAAATGTGTTTTCTCACAGCTCTGCAGGCCGGAAGTGCAAGATCAAGGTGCTGGCGGATTTGGTTTCTTCCGGGGACTCTGCTCTTGGCTTGCAGATGACGGTCTTTGCCCCAGGTCCTCACAAGGTCTGCCCCGTGGGTCCATCTCTTCTTGTAGGGACGCAAATCAGACCGCATTAGGGCCCACCGGAAAGGCCCATTGTAACTTAATCACCACTTTAAAGGCCCCTTCTCCAAATGTAGTCACGTTCTGAGGTCCTGAGGCTAGGTCATCGACATAGGAATTTTGACTGGGATACAATTTAGCCCATTACAACCCACTTCCACCTTCCGAAGCCCACTCCCACCAGCCCTGGAGATACTGGGCTTCCAAACACTCAGGAGGTCACTGGTGACACCGGAAACACGGAGAAGGAGCCATGCCCCTTGCCTGCATCTCTTGTGAGCCTGGGCGGCCGTCCCCCTGCACCAGGCAATCCCTCCCAGGCTTCCTTTCTGTCTGTTCCTCTGGAAGGGAGCTCTTGTCAGGAAGGGGGGCTCATCTCACCCTTTCCAACAATATGGACTGAGTTCCCCAATCCTGCACAGCCACCCCCCTCCTCCTGAGGTGGGCACACATGAGCGTGAACGTTAAAAATGAGTGAACCCTTTCCTCTTCGTCTCGGTGACTCGTAGTGGTTGGCACAGCTGCTCTTCGTGGTGGCTCCCGTGAGCAGCCCCCCCAGGCAGCAGCCCACCTTATGAGAGCAATAAGTGCCTTTTATTGAGCCTCTGGCATGTGCTCGGTCAGCTAAGTGCTAAGAACATAAGGTGAATATTTAATAGTCCCACAGCAGTCCGATGAGGTCACTCTTGTCTCTCTCATGTGTTGGATGGGAGAGTGAGGTTCTAGGAAGTGAAGGGAACAGAGCTTGGAGACAGAGGAGTCCAAACTTGAACCCAGATCTATGTCACTCCCTGATCTTGACACTACACTGCCTCCTTAGCTCGCCTGATCAGCCTCTCTCTTAAAATCCTGCTCATTTTATGGAACTTCCTTTCTCTCCCTACCTGGACTAGTTCTCAGGTTCCAACCTCAGTGTCCCTCTTCCCGTATCGGCTCCTGAAGACAGAGCTCAGCGGCGTGTGAAGGAAAGGGGGTGGCCTTGGGAGTCAGGGTTGGGTTCACACACTGGCCACGACGTTAACTAGCCATGTGACCCTGGGTAAGTTACTTAACTTGAGTAAGCTGCAGTTTCCTTATTTGTAAAAGGAGATCACCCTTTACTCCACATGGATGAAATGAGACAAGATATGCCAAGCCATTTGCACTTGGCATGGCATGCAATGGGCACTCAGAGGAGGTCGTCTGGATTAAAGGAAACTCGAGGAACACACAGTTGAATGTATCTGGGATCCTTGATCAGACCTTGGGATCAAAAATAAAAATAAATAAAATTGTATTACATTAAATTAGTCATCTATATTAATAATGTGTGTATGTGTACATACACATATATAAGTCCATTTGCAAATTCCTCCGATTGTGTGTCTTTATACATCATGCATTGTATATGTACACACCAGTACATATGCACACAAATAATATATAGTGTATAGATGTACACAAGCATGTATTTGTGATATATTATATATTAATGTGACATTAATTATATGTAAATTGTGTACATATAGTTGTGTATACATGCCCTTGTTCCTATGACACACATGCGGAAATATTTAGGGATGAAATGTCCCAGCATCTGCCCCAAACTCAAATGGTTCATCAGACAAGTGAACATACACATGGATGCTGATGTACACGTGTGTACACACGCACATGGAGACGTGACAGTACGAGTATTTGGCGTATTGTAATTGCAACTTTGCTGCAGGTCTGACATTTTCCAAATAAAAAATTGTGGGATGAGGAGCTGCTCGCAAAGTGTGGGATACAAGCCCGTGAAACAGCACAGTGGGACATGGGAGTTTGTTCCAATCTTCCTCCTGTGCTCTGTCATGGCCAGAGGACTGCCCCTGTGCAGGCCACAGGAAGCTGCCTCTTTTAACCCCGGGGTGGGGGGGGGGATCAGCTCCCCTGGCTCCTGAGAGGGCTTGACACCACCTGGACCCCAATGCTGAGCCCATCTGCCCTCCCAGTCATGTCCCCACCCAGCATTTTAGAGATTTGCAGAAGCCCCCATTTAGGATTGCCAGATTTAGAAAATAAAAACACAAAGTGCTCAGTTAAATTAGAATGTAAATAATGAATTTTTTTTCTTTTTAGTTAAGAAATGTCTCAAATATTGCACAGAAAAGGACTTATACACAAAAAAGTATTTGTTGTTAGTCGGATATCAAAGTGAACTTGGCTTTGTGTATTTTATCTAGCAGCCCCACTCCTACCCCATCCCCATCTCACCTGTACCCCCACAGCCAGAAGTCATGATCATCTCTGAAGACTGGAGTCTTTTTTTAAAAAATATTTTATTTATTTATTTGACAGACAGATCACAAGTAGGCAGAGAGGCAGGCAGAGAGAGAGGAGGAAGCAGGCTCCCCACTGAGCAGAGAGCCTGATGCGGGGCTCGATCCCAGAACCCTGGGATCATGATCCGAGCCGAAGGCAGAGGCCTTAACCCACTGAACCACCCAGGTGCCCCTGAAGACTGGAGTCTTAAGAACACAGCAGAAAGGGTTCTCAATCACCTAGCAAGGTCTGTAAATTGTTGCAGTGGCCCTGGGTGCTTTCTGCCAGGACTTACAAGCAGGCAGCTACGAGGCAGACAGTGGAGGGGGGACAGATGCATGGGCTGCAGGGGGCAGAGAGAACAGCCCCAGAAGTCCTCCAGGGCATCCGGTGGACTCTTGCCCCAGCCTTGCTGGCACAGGTGAGCCCATGTGTCGATGTCTTCCTCTCCTCTCCCTGCATCCTTATTGCCCTGCTCCTCAGTGCCCCAGCTCCCCAGCCTCTCACATAGCCCAGGGGCTGTAAGTGGGGCATTGGGAGCTGCTGGCTTGGGTTTGAATCCTGGCCTTACCCTTACTGGCTGGGTGCATCTGGGCAATAAATTATCTCCACCACCTTCGCTTCCTCATCTGTAAGATGCAGGTAACAAGAGTACCTCCCTCCCAGCCTGGTTGCAAGGATTAACTGAGCTAATATTTGCAAAGCACTTAGGCCACTGCCCAGCATGGAGTAAGCCCTGTGTCAGATGGCTGGAGACCCTGCAGGGTTGTACTGGGGTCTGTTTGATGGCACAGGCAATGCTCTCTGTCCTGGAGCTTCACTCCTCACTGGGACCTTCAGGTATGACATCAGGAAGGAACACGGAGGCAAAGCTGGGGTTGGGAGTGCTCCACCCCCCCCAACGCCAGTTGGGGAGAAGTGGGTCAGCATGGGCTGTGCTGCAGAAAACCTCATGAGAGGTTTTCTCTGAGATCTTGTATTCATTTACTCTTTGCTGCCTTTTTCCTTCCAGGCAATGCCTCCCTCCCTTTTCCTTAGTTTTCAGTTTTGATTCATGGCTTCGTCCTTTGTTTTTTGTTTTTTTTTTAAACATTTTATTTATCCATCCGACAGACAAGAGATCACAAGTAGGCAGAGAGGCAGAGAGAGAGAGGAGGAAGCAGGCTGTCCGCAGAGCAGAGAGCCCGATGCGGGGCTCGATCCCATGACCCTGGGATCATGACCCGAGCCGAAGGCAGCAGCTTTTACCCACTGAGCCACCTAGGCGCCCCCGTCCTTTGTTTTGATGTCTACCCCTTCCCTACATTCTTGGCTTCAGAAGGGAAAAAAAAATTCACTCACATGGTGTTCAGCAATGTTGATCCTTGTAGGCAAAGTTTATGAAAAGGAGCCTCTGGATGATTCCAGTTCCCAGCCGTGGAGGCAGCCCAGCATGCCGGTCTTCCCAGCTGACGTCCCACACACCATGGGACAAAGACAAGTGTTCCTGCTGTGCTCGGTCCAAATTCTCGACCCACAGAATCCATGAGCATGATAACATAGGTGTTGTTTTAGGCCATTCAGTTTGGGGTTAGTTTATTTTTTATGGGTTAGTTTATTATGCGGCAAGAAAGACTAGGAAGCTCTTTCCAGTTGGCTGCCCCCATGTTTTTTTTTTTTTTTTTCTGTTTTGGTCTCCTTCTTCTATGCTTCCATTGCTAACCAAGCCTTCTTATTATTGACATATGTGTCACTCTTATTAAAATACTTTTACTATAAAAATAGAAATCTAAGATAGAAGTCGCTTAAGCAAAACTTCTAATTTACTTGCCTAGACTTGCCATTTAGACCCATGAATGCTTTCTACTTGCTTACTGTGTGATAGGATGTAAAGAACCAACATTCCGTCTTTTGATGGCCTCTGACAAAACTGCCTTTTCCATATAGACCAGCCCAAGTTCATGCTCAGTGACACTTGTTAAAAACTTTATTCAAGTAGTGGTTCCATGGCAACGGGTGTGGGACCCACGGAAATGGGGTCTGGCACTGGGGGAGAGAGATTGCACTCAACTCCTGAATACAGCCTGGGCAAGTGGGAATTTATGGCCAAGGATCGGGGTGGGTGTCAGTGGATGGAAAATTTCTAAGAGGGAACATCAGGGGTCCAGGGCAGTTCTGGCTAAGCTGACCTAATGGGGTTCTTGCTGAAGGCAGGCCAGGTGACCAGACATCGGCTGGGGAGTGGTGGAGGATGAAGAACCCGATCCCATATTGAGGTGATCAGATATCGAGGGTGGGGGGTTCTGGTTAAAATGACTTCTCAGGATTCTTGCTAAAACCGAAAAATGCACAGAGGAACCTGGAAGTCCAAAAGTCAGGCCTTGCTGAAAATTTACTCAGAGGAACCTGAGTGGAGAGAGTTTGGTCAAGGAGAGAATGTTTGTCACTCATAAACTTTTTTTTTTTTTAATATACGAGAGTTACAATCAAATTTTGCTCCCCTGAGTTGTATTTTCACTTTATGATTGACTTTAAATATCATTGATATTGATCTTCATATTATTGACCTAATTTTCCAGTTACTGTTGGTGGTGGCGGGCACCTACGCTTACTTTCCACCTGTACTAATTTTCTCGTACTTCTTTCTCTGCCCTTTCACTATTACATTTTCCCCAGGACAGGTTTGTCAATCATATGGCCTAGGGCACGGGGGATTAGCAAAATCCCAAAGAGCTGGGTAACTTGAGATGTGGACTGAGCCCAATAAGAGGTTCATAAATTTGAAGAGTCCGGAAGACTACCGTCCCCACTCTGCACGTTCCTGCTTCTGGAGTGTTCATTTAGCACCAATCCATTCTGTTCCCCAAATCAGATTTTAATCTGTGCTTAGGTCCTTGGGTCTATCAATTCCCTCATCTCCTGCCGACTCTCACTGAGGTCTTCTCTCTCTGTTTCTACCTCTTTTCCCCACCATTGGAGCCTTTCCCTCAGGCACAGAGGCAGGGACAGTCCATGTGAGTGCTGCAAAGATGACCCTTTCAGAGTTTTTAATTTCTTTCTTCTTTTCCTCCTCCTCCTCCTCCTCCTCCTCCTACTACTACTACTACTACTACTAACTGAGAGAGCATCTTTAAATTTGTTGCCGATTCCAACATTCTAACCCAGGGCTGGAGTTAAATGAAGCCGATGAGGCAGGGTCCTATAAATGCAGAGTTGGATCTATCTAAAATGTTGGTAATTTGTTTATCGTGGAGTTTTAGCATGGATTTGATTTTTTAAAAAACATTGTTGAGAAAGGCTTTTGTCTTGATTGCCGAGTTTTGGGGCACCCCTTCAATTTTGTGCCCAAGGCAGGTGTCTTCCTCACCTCTCCCTGGCAGGACCATAGGCCTATTTCCTCGTGGGTCTACTCTCCTTCCAGCTCTTGTCTAGGGAGAGGAGGTGCAGACACATGGTGTCATTCTGGTCCCAGCCCTGCCTGCCCTTGCTAAGCCACTGCTTTTTCTCCCCTTCCCTCCCGCTCCTCTGCATCATCACCTTTCTCTCACCCTCATGAAGGCCCACCCCATGGAAACACTGGAGCATCTGGTGGATGTCTGCACCTGGAGCAGAAGATGAAGGGCTGAAGCAACCAACTGGACAAAAATCCAGCACATGTGACTCTCAGGATGGATGTAGATAGGTCAAATGATGGTTTGTTCTTTCCATGAATTATCAGAGCAATCATTTCAATGTTCCTATTCAGGCTGGGGTCCAGACATGGCACTCCACTGTGACTTGCATGGAAGGATGGCATTGGATGGCTCAGAATGGTCTGGTCAAGGACACGAATTATTTTTTTAAAGACTCGTCCCCTTCCTGAACCTCCTTCGTCCCTTTGCGTAGGCATGGGGGGCCTGAATTTCAAGGTTGTTGGAGCGAATGGTCCCTTGGAAGGGATGAAGTTACCTGCTTTCCCATTCATTTTTTCAAATGAAAGCTGAAATATTTCAAAACACAACACAATATTCTTTCACCATATCACTTGTATCAAAGAAGCAATGTCAAAAATGATGCCCTCCACTTTGCAGATTGTACGCTTTCTACCTATACTTACAATGGTTCGTGTGACCTGAGATTTAAGTTTAACAAAGCTTCAAAAGCAAAGCTAACAAAATGGCCGATTTCTCGGACATTATGGACATATGCACATAGAGGCCCGCCTCTCCCTCCCTGCATACTCCTCCCCCTCCCTTCCTCCCTCCTTCCTGTCTTCCTCCACTTCCTTCATTCAGTTTTAAATACTGAAAAGTCATTTGGGTTTGGCCTACTAGTGATTTACAGCAATGGGTCGTGCCCATCCTAGTGAGCCAGATACAGTTTATATACATTTTAAATAGTGATAAATTTGGTTTAGCAATGATAATCCAAGGATTTTGGGGGGCCAGATTAGGCATAAAGAATACCTTCTTCTAGAAGTTTCTAGGCATTGAACAGTGCTGTCTTCTACTGCACAGAGAGAAAACATGTTTGGATAGATTGCCATACAGGACGGGACACATCCCAACATCCAGATTCCTCTTTCTGGAGCATGTTTTGACTGAAGCTTAATTCACCCTCTAAAGGAATTTAAAATAGATTCTTTACCTATAACATATATTTGGCAACACTTGGAATCTTAATGTGACCCTGTGCAATGGAGACACAACTAAACCCGGAGGCATATTACTGTCACCAATAGCACATTTTATTTATAGAATTTACCCTCTCCCCAGTTCTCAGTTAGGAGCCCATACACAGTAATTAAGCCATTATAATAACACAATAGGATATAGCATAATAGAACTATCCTGCTGTCAAGGCGCACAGAGCAGGAAAATCAGGATAACACAAAGGAACACAATGCATCCAATTTAGTCCTGCTGTGGAAATGCCACATACCTTCCAAAGGATAAGTAGGAGGAAAAGTTATTTCCACGGACAACTGGAGATTGAGTCTTCATTTCCAGAAAGCAGCAAAGCCAGCAGCAAACTAATCAATCAGCCAGCCCAACAGTCCGTGAGAAGTGATAGCCTATAGCATAGTGAGCATTATAAGGTACAATCTTTGTACTCAAGAGGCTTACAATCATTGAGGAAGCAAGCTTTAAAACAAAAATACAGTGTGAGTAGCTTAAGAGCTATCACAAGAAGGATAGGATTAAACAAATAATATAGAAAGCACATTATGTAAATCCAAAGGAAGACCAGGTTATTATGCCCCAGACATGCTGGGGAAGACTTTACTCAAGGAGGAAGGGCTTGAAATGTGCCTAAAAGAATGTTGAGAATTCACATAGCAAAGAAGGAAAAAGAAAATGATTATAAAAATACATATATTAGGAAGCCAGACATTCAGGAAAATATTCACATGCAAGTATTTGGTGCAATAGTTCATAAAATAAAACATCAGACAGTTAAATTGGGAGTATATTGTCTTAAAATTGAGCAATGATAAAATGATGATATGTAGTAAAAATGTAGATACAAGATGTATATATAATATGATCCAATCCATAAAAGAAATTCATATGTAGCAGAGAAAAGTGACTGGAAGGAAATATGTCAAATGTTATATATTTTTTTAATGGGAGATAGGAACATGGGTGATTTTTATTTTTAATTTGAACTTTTCTATGTTTTCCAAATCCTAATCTAACCAATAAAATCTCCACAGTGAAGCAAGAACAAAGGGAGACCCCCCAAAATTTCAAAATATATTTTTAATTGCCTCCACAAATAAATCTTACATTCTACCATTCATTCATCTATAGGCTAATGGGTAGAGTATGTTCAAATGCTTTTGCTAGTCTATATGTATGGACCGAAATGTTTCTCCCCAAATTCATATGTTGAAGCCCTACCCGGCGATGTGACTGTATGTGGAGATGGGGTCTTTAAAGAGGTAATTAAGGTTGAGTGAGGTTATAAAGATAGGATCCTAATCCAAAAGGACTAGTGTCGTTATAAGAAGATGAGGAGACACCAGGGATGTGCACACAGAGAGAAAAGCAATGTGAAGACAAAGGGAGAAGGTGGCTATCTGCAAATCCAAGAAGAGGGGCCTCAGGAGAAACCAAACCTGCCAATACCTTGATCTTGAACTACCAGGCTCCAGAACTGTGAGAAAGTGTTGTTTAGATCCCTCAGTCTGTGGCATTTTGTTATGGCAGCCCTAGAAAACGAATATACTATCTTTACATAACTTATATGATGTGGATAATATAATTTGTCCACCAATGTTTTTTATTACAAAATTAACGTTAAAATTACTCATGACACTTGTCCACCAGAGTGAAACTTCCATACCAGTTATGTTATTACACCATATTACTCTTGGTAATTTTTACTGAGCGCAACCAGAACATTGGCCATTGGTCAACTCCTAAAGAAACTATTGACTGTATAAGACACAGAGGATAGTCTCTACAGTGCTAGTGAAAAATACAAAGTAGTGCCCATGGGCATGCTGGTCACCTAAAGAGGCAATCCAGGTAGGAGACCCTATTTCTTCTTTTCTTATGTATGTGGCTCCTTCTCGATTGAAATATTCCCTCAACTCTGTGTGTGCTCCTCTATCAGCCCTCTCTGGGATAAGGAATACAGAATATTTATATTACATGATTAACAAGCCTTAAAAAAAGTCACTGCATAATGGTAAGAAGTCTACGAAGACTGCCTCTTCCCCCAAGAACCGCACCCTTCCTGGGGGCAGCCTCCATCAGATGCCTGGCAGATAAATGGAGGCAGAGAAAGGTCTGACCTCCTTGTCTCAACTGGGGACATCTCTGAAAGTCCAGCCCAGCTTCAGAACTCACCACGCAGTCAGCTGAGATCTTTGCTGAGTCCATAGTCAATACTACCCTCCAGTCAATCCTCCTTTCTTCCTTCCTGACAGGTATGAACCCAGAGACCACACCCTAATAAATTTCCCATGTGCTAATCCCTATTGCAGAGAGTCTAGGGCAGTGACCTACAGCATTTCTCAGTTTATCTGCACCATCTCTTCCTGCCCCAAGCTCAGATTGCTTATGCATGTAATCTCAGGACAATCACCTGCACATCCAGGATCGTGAAACACCCTGGGAAGCATCTGTAATGCACTCAGGTGGTGGGTCTTGACTTTGGGTGAGGAGGAAGATTTATTTTATTTCTGATTTGAATTCTTGGTGAAACTGTTGTTGATTGCTGGGGTTAAGTCATGAAGGCTGTTCAGCTCTGCTTTTTCCACCAGAAGGTTTTTGTCCTTATCCCGGCATAGGAATTTGGAAGGGGGAATCCAGGTCTCCCTTTGTCCCAAGAAATTGATCTATATTAGAACTTTAGAATATTAAATGTGAAGCTGGAAAGCTTAGAAATTATCTAACTCTAGAATGGCCAAGGCGTTTTAATACATGTTGTGACTTGGATAAATTAGTAGGGGTTGTTGGAGAGCTGCCTTGAGGATTCTGAGGATGGCCAGGGCTCATTTGCAAAGAGTGCTGTGGTTGGTTATGGATGTCGGGGGTAGATGTGGGATGGGGACTGGTGGTGAGCACTACACTGATATCCTTGATAGTCCTACTCTCTTTTTTCACTGGAGATGAAACTGACCCAAGGTCAGGCTTCTCCAAGGTTGTATGGCTGGTTATAGGAATTTGAACAATAGCCAATATTTCTCAACTAACAGTCCGAAATCTGACATCCCATCATTGCTGTATTTAGTCTCCTTGGCTAGACCTCCTCGGTTCCAGCTCCTGGTCTACTTGAACACATGAGTCTTGGGCCAAATCCCAGTCCCCCCTTCCTTCTTGGCTGTCTTGTATTGCCATATGTGAGCATGATGCTTTGGGCCAAATTCCTATGAGTAGTTTCTGTTTCCTCTGTGTCTCTTATAGTCAAGCCCAACAAAGTTCTAGCACTTCAGGATGGTTAAACTCGATAACAGATTAATTCTCTGCCTCTGATCTGCCTCCCCTCTCCTCCATTCATTTATTCATGAAAACATGTTTTAGGTACTTGCTGTTGGAAATATTAAAACTCCTACCAAAAAGCCCACCAACACTTTGGAGCAGTGACATAAATGTGGAATAAGGCCCATTCTGCCTCATAGTGGGCATTTCTCTCTTTTTTCTCCCACTGCTAACAGCATCCTGTTCTTCACTAGGGAACTTATTCTTCCTTCCACGAGGTTGTGTTGGAGCTGTCTGTCACACCAGCCCATGCTCTGGCTACACAGGTGGAGATATGACCAAAACCTGGCTATGAGAGTTAAATAATGCTGCTCCCTTTTCCCGAAAGATGGTGATGCTCTGTTCTCAGAACCTGAGTCTGCTCTTTAATACACATTGCCATGACATGGGAAGAGCATTTTGCTGATGGAATTAGGGTTGTGGACTTTAGGATGTTGAGTTTATCTGGGATTACCTAGGTGGGTCCAAAATAATCACATGGACCCTTCCAAGTGGCCTCTAGAAGCTGAGGATGGCCCACAGATGAGGAAAGATGCAGGAAACAGGGACTGCAGATGGACAAAGACGGGGAATACATTCTAGCAAGAAACTGAGTAAGCAAGAGGGTAGATTCTCCCCTAGAGCCTATATAAAGGAACAGATCCTTCTAGCATCTGGATTTTAGTCTGGGGGCACCTCTGCTGGACTTCTGAGCCCCAGAAACAGAAGTTAATAAATGTCACTTTTTAAAAAGCCCCTTGGTGTGGCAACAGAAAATAAAAACACTGGTCAAATCTCCTGGCCACAGCGATTAGCCCAGAAACGGGCAAGTGATTCAGGCTGAGCCAATCAGAATCCTTCTCCCAAGATGCCAAGAAGTCTTTTCTTTTGATGGAAGCTATACATATGCATGGCCCATGCCAAGTGGAGAAGCTGATCAAAACTGGGCCAACGACAAGGGTTGTGATGGGAGTTAGTGCAGGTCCTGACAGGGCTCCTCTCCAGCTGGGCTTGAGGCCAACTCCACCCCTGCCCTTCCCCATCACATAAGCCAATTAACTCCTTCTTTTGTTCAAATTGGTTTCAGCTGGCTTTCTGCTACTTGTCATTGAAAGACTTCTGATTAATTCACGCCCCTCAAAATTCCAGTCCCTTGTCTCCCATACCTAAAGTCACTTCTCTGGTTAACGCATCTTCTCTAGAAAGAGCCCAATGAATGCATATATCCCCTGTGAGACTTGGCACATTAATAGAAATGACTTTATCAGATAACTCAGCTTCCACTGAGTGATGACAGAGCCCAGAGGAGTTAGTACACACAATTAGGGGTTTTGAGAGAAGAGGGGACTGGGAAAGATCTGGAGCAGGGGTGGAACGGATGAGGGAGTTGTGGGAGGGTATAGAGTGAATGAGTGAATGCAGGTGGAGGCAAACCGTATCAATCTTAAATGCGGGGACAAATGGGGGTTAAAGAGGAGAAGGGAGATAACCCTTCTGGAATCTGCTTGGTGCTCTCCAGTTAGCCAAGATTTTCAATCATCCTCGGCTCTCGTGACAGTTTTGGTAATCTGTTCCAACTACAGTTCCTGTCAGCGGCCAGGCTAGCAGTGAGCGCCCCCTCCCCCGCTCCAGAGGAAGGAGGACACCTGTTCCACAGCACGCCCCTTGGGCTGCCAGTGGTCTCCTACACCAAGTGCCTCTGGACCCCTGGGGTTAACCTGCCCGAGAAGGCTGAACCGAGGCCCCCTGGGGAGGCCACCTGAGTGCCCATAGCTTTCTGGACTATCACAAGGTAGAAAGGCATTCTTCCATAGAAAAGCGACACAAAACAATCTTGCCATGCCGTTTGCTTATTGTTGGAGTTTGAAATTCTGCCAAGTGTTCATACTTCTTAGTTGTCAGCAGTTCAGTTTGAAACAATAGTGAAAACAGCCCTTTTGGCCTCTACCTAAACTTGAGCAGAGAAAAAAAAACAGCTTCAGAAGTTGAACTTGAATGGTCTCCTTACCTTATTTGCCCTGACCCTGAGTTGCACTGCGCTAACAAGGAATCTAGAACATGGGGCATGGAAATGGTGTGTTTATGAGATGAGACTCAGGCTTACACATTCTTTGAGTCAGAGCCTCTGGAGTTGTGGTGATTTAGTAGGGATGTGGGAGGGAAGCGTTTTGCCAACTCGAGAACCCCCTTCTTAGGTTCAGTGTTTTAAGCCAACTTAAAAACTCCAATCTTTCAGCTTTAGAAGTTTATTTTCTCTTGGAAAATGTCTGGATCCTTTTTCTCTGTAAGTAGGGAAGGAAAAAGGCTAAGAGTAAAGATGACAGGTTTACTTGGCCATGAAATCACTGTTGGACAACTCATTTTGCCTGAGTTAAGTGTCAAAAAATCTGCAATTTACAAAAGAAGTTTTCCTGAAATTACACATGGGGTGGATAATTGAGAGCAAACTGCCTGGGTTGTCTGACTGGAGCAGCACTGCCCTTTCTGAGAACTTGGGTCCCTCCCAGTCTCGAGCCCCTGGGGCAAGTTGTTTATTTCCAGCCCTGGGGTCTGACCCCCCACTGCTGAAGTCCCCAGCCCAAATGCCCTCATTTTCTGAGCAGCCCTGAGGCCAGTTTCTAGTTTGTTTCTAAGATCTGCAAGTATGATGATTTTTTTATGTGAATCTGAGGAAAATTTGTAAAGAATCAGAGTTTTATATGGCCTGGAAGGGAGGAAAGCTGTATCTTCTCCATTTAGCAACAAATGATGGACAGCTTCTCTGTCTGCAATGGGCTGCCTGTCACTGATGCCATCAGAATCTAGGAGCAGACATTCTAGGGTTTTCTATTTCTATCGCTTTGGGTTCTGAACCCATGACTCTCTCATCTCCCTATCTTCTGGCTGGTTTGGCACAGCAGTGGTATCAGGCGGGTCCTATCTGGAAGCCAGGAACAGGCCATGAAATTTTAGGTCACTACAGTAAATAGCTTCTTTCAAAAAGCCTGTACATAAAATGACTTTCTCAATTAATGCACTGCATAGAGGGTTTTCTTAACTCGTGTGTGTGTGTGCGCGTGTGTGAGCTCGCACACATGTGTGTTAGGACTTTGTATCATCGCTAATTGACATTAATAGTATTACTCTACAGGGAGCACCAAATTCCATCTTAACCTGAGAGTCAATTATAACTAGTTACGTACAGAAAGAGAGAATCTGGAAGGAGTCGGGGAGCATAGGGAGTGAGGCCTCTCTAGAAATAGTGAGTTAATCTTTGCAAGTTTTGGCTTCCAGGTACACCAGTATTCCAAACCTCTCAGTACAGAAAGGAGACTGAGGCCCCAGGATGGGGCACTAAGCTTTCCCACATGGGGCTCAATGGAGTGGGTCAGCTTTGCTGTCCCAATGCCACACAGTCCCTTGCTGTAGGGAGCAAGAATTGAGTATACTGGGTTCCTGTAGGAAGGGCTAGTTTTATGTTCATGGTGTTCATATGATCCACATGCAGACCAAGGGACGTTCCTTTCCTCTGATATCAGACAGTCTGTGAAGAGGCAAAAGCTCCCCAGTGAATAACCTTTCCCCTGGCCTCTTCTGACTGAAGTGTAAATGACTTTTGAGAGCAGAATAAGCCGGTCAATAAATTCATTCTTTGAACTTCTCTGACTGGGTAGTGATTCTGAGACTTTGAAAATCTTCAAAGATCTCAGCCTGTGAAATCAATAGTTCATGTTTTAAGTAACCAGAGTTAAGGCAAGAATTCCACTCAGCGAGTACCATGTTGAGGACCTAGTATGTGGGAAGCAGTATCTGGAGACACTGGAGATGCCATGGAGCTAGGAATAGCACAGGCCCAGCCTTTGAGGAGCAGTCTGAGGAAAAACAAAGAACAAGGACCTACATGTCTATAGGCTTAGTACAGACAGCTGTAGGCACCAAGGGTGAGGATGGGCACATTGGGTTGGGAGCGGGGGAGGGAAGATGGGGAAGGGCTAAGGGCTATTTTTATGGAAGTAATTACATAAACCAAAAGTTGGGAGGCAACAAAAGTGATCTGAAATATGTCCTATCCATGTGCATTTCTTGACTGAAAAATTTAAAGCAAGAACACAAATATGAATGACGTCTGCTTTTAAGCATGTACTATCAGATAGGAGTTTATATGAATTATCTCATTTAATCTTATCATAAATTCTATGAGATTCATGAAGTTATCCCTCCTTTTTCTTTTTCTCCCTCCCCTCCCCAGAGGAGAACACTAAAGCTCAAAGGGATCAAGTAACTTGCCCAGGACCTCTCAGCTAGTTAGTGCAGGAACTGGGATATAAATCCATGCCTACCCATCCAAGTCCAGTGCCTTTCCCCTAAATGTCATTTCTTTCTTTCCTTACTTTGGATTGCTTGTTTCTTTTCTTTTTGCTCATTGTTGAGACCCATGGAAGAGTCCTGTTGTCCTGGATCCTGCAAAGGGTCTACCAGAATTCGGAAGATCTTGTGCCTCTCTTGTTCAAGGTCATGACTCCTGGCGGTGGGGGGCTGGGCCTCACCGCATGCACCATGTGTCGCTAGCTTCAAGCACCAGGGGCTTAGGCTGAGGCCACGCACGTCCACGGTTGTCCGAACAGGTCCTGGTCCCACTGCAGGCTCTAGGAAGTGAACGCCCGGGATGGGTCCTCGTCCGTCTGCCTCATTGGCTTTTCATGAAAACAGGAAATGAAACTGAAAAAGACGGACATGAGGCTTTACAGAAAAAGGAAAAGCATCTTCCTTCTGCCGGTAGGGCTCTGCGAAGGGGAGCGATGACTAAGGTTTGGGGGAGGTGGTTCCCTGGCAATGGTGACAGGAACCGCAGAGCCCGATGCAGAACAGGCGGGGTCGTTGGTGCCTGTGACTGGTTGAGGCCGAGGCCAGTAGGAGCTGTCAGCTTCCGGCGGCATGCCAACCCAGCCTGCAGCACCCAGAGGGCAAACAGCTGAAGAAAACACATCCCTGACGAGACTGTTCGGCTTGCGCATGTCACTAAGCTGCAGCCGTGGTTGCTACGAGCAAATAAATCATGGCTTGCAACACTGGACTCCACCAATCTGATGCTGTCTTCCCTCACCCACAAGTGAGAAGGGATACAGGATAAACCACTTCTTGGCCGCAAGTCCCAGGAATATTATTCTGTGTTTGGAAACTGCCAGATTATCACTGATGAGCCAGTCCGCTGCGTTGAGTAAGTCAGGAGCGGTGGCCTTCCTTCCATGTTATTGAGGAGGAAGCCAGGGCAAACACAGATTCTGATACACATCCACTGGGCAAGCCAGAGGCACAGCAAGTCCTGCACTAATCCCCTTTGGCCTGGGTGGGAGGCGTGGGGTGAGGCCATTGCTGGATACTGGGGCGTGCATGGTTGTGTCTTCTTCTGACTTCAGAGGTTATTGTTCTTGAAGGTTGTATACTCAGGTGGCATGCGATCTGTCCAATTTCGGGCACCTGTTCTTCCCCGGGGCAGAAACACTGATCAAAAACCATGCTGGGCTTTGCAAACAGTGCTCACAGGCAGCAACTAAAGGATGCTGTGCTATGTGGTGTCTACACAGCACTTCCACGCACCTTTGTGTCTTAACGATACGTTTTCAATGATTAAGATCAGAGAAAATATTTGTCCCTGTGCTTGGGAAATTGAGACAAAAATACAGCCATAATCTCACCATCTTCATTTGCCAATTATTGACAAGTTTGCACACCAATACCTAGTCTTTTTATCTAGGCTTCCCCCCCGCCCCCCGCCCTACATCTGTGGTTCAAGTCCAGAACCATTTGCTGAGTCTCTACCATGCACTAGTTACCAAGGCTGCTGTAGCAGGTTTGGGAATTTTGGGAATATCCATTTAACCAAACAGTTAGTGATTGAAATGATTTTCTAAATGAAAGCAGATGCAGTTATACTATGTAGTAGAAGGAAAAAATGTGCATGTATCAAATGTTAATACAAGCTAACACTTTGAAGATGGGCTAGTACTCAGCCTCTGTGTGTGTGGGATGGATTCAGTGGGCTAGCAGCAGGCCCCTCTGAGGGGGCCCCTGCAGCTGATTGAGGTCAATCCTGTGAGAGATGAGGAAAACCCAATGAGGACAGGACAGAGCAGAGAACAGATGTTCTTACAATGTGGAGCTGAGAGGTCTTGGAAACCAGTGGATGTAGGACAAGAGGCAGAGGACAGAGTTGATATTTTTGACTACTTTCCTTGGTTAATTTCCAGAAATCGAGTTTGTGTGATTCTTGAGCCTTCTGGTGACACTGTCTATTGTAACTGTCCCACAATAATGCAAATGGTGGTCAGAATCTTGGCTCACGTTGACTGAGTTCCCTCCATGTGTGAGGCACCGTGCTGACCTCTTGACATGCGTCATCTCATTTTAAGTTGTACAGCCACCTATGACGAAGGCTCTACTGTTACATTTCCTTTGCAGATGAGAAAATGGAGGCTCAGAGATATTAGGCAACTTGCCCAAGATTGAACAGCTTTTCATGTGCTAGCACCTCCGTGCTAAAACATCAGGAGGGCACCTTCCAAGATGAGGGACCTCACTAAATATACACTAAATATAAATGGCAACTCCTCAGTTTTATTAGAGTCCATCGAGTATGAATCTTTCTGTGTAGTGGTTTTTTTTTTTTTTTGGATATTAGAAACATTGTCCCTTTTACACACCTTTTATAAAACTTTAGCAACTTGGTAAGAAGTTTGTCAGTCTCTGGC
>ML110535.1:30621-41735 GCA_003697995.1 Taxidea taxus jeffersonii
GATACACTGTGTTGAGACAGAGACTAACTCTTGCAGCTTTGTTTACTTTGCACATATGTACATACAGAGAGAGGTCTGTGTTTAACGGTGTTGTTAACGTCAGGGAGCAGCATAGTGATGCATGACCACTCTAGACAACAACTCTGGCTCTCGGAAATACGGTCCTCTTCTTTTCTGCTCGGAACTGGGAGAGTGCAGAGTGCCATCATGGGGTAGCCTTAGGTCATCTGTGGCTATGTGGCAAGCATGGTGCTGGGGGCCCTCAGGCCCCTGTGTGGTTCCAGGGCAGAAGTAGAGGCTGGGGTCTTCTCATGGAGTCAGGGGCCTCTTCTAGAATGTACCAGACTTCCCCAGATGCTGTTCACAGACTCGGCCTGTCTATGAAATCTGAGCTTATCACTGTCCAAAGATGAGAGAGGAGGTTAGTTCAAGAATCTGCCCAGTTTCATTCAGGAGGAAACTATAAGCAAAATAGATCTACATGCAGTCTGGAGACACACTCAAGAGGGACATTTTGATGGGACTCTGTGATGATGGTGCCAACTCCCCCATGCACAGGCATTCATGGGTTTCCACTGGCCCCTCACTAAAGCCAGTTCCTGAGTATCTATTGAAGTCCACACCACATTGCCTCCATGGATGTGCCTGTCAATGGCTACACACACCATCAGTCAAAAGGTGCCTCACCCTAGCTAATGTAGAGGAGGGACTGGAATGCACTGGGTGAGAGAAGCTCAAATAAGAATGCAATGGGCTCTCCTGCTTCTCAGCAGACAGAAAGTAATCCTCTGATTCACAGGACACCTGTCCCGCCCAGGACCACAGTGGGCAGACTGGGATTGGAGAGGACTCCTGGGGGCACAGAGACGTCTAAAGGATTGGAAGAGAAAGAATGGAACTCTGAATATTTCTGGATACAATTGAAAGAACTGGTATAGGATGCTCAGAAGCCCATGACAACAGTCTTCAAATACTTAAAGTGGACAAGAGTGTTAGATTTGTTCTTTGCCACCATGGAAGGCAGAACGACACCAATATATAGCAGTGACACACTCCTGTACACCAGGACCTGGCTATGCTCAACAAGGAGTTTCTTGACCAATCCTCACTGGTGGGGTTGAAGTAAGTCCTATCTGTGACCCCTTTACCCATCAGGAAAAGCTTAACTCAGGCACATGAGCTTAATTAAGCCTCAGCCCATGGTCACACAGCTAGCAACACGGAGAGCTAGGATTAGACCTTTGATCTGGCTGATTCCCAAACCCATGCTGCTAATCAATTCATGGTGTCACCTTGTGCCTTAAAACAAGGAAAAACATTCTCAAATAATGGAAGGAGGATTGTGAGCTCTTTGTGGTTGGAGGTGCTCAAGCTGAGATGGTGTCATTCCTCAGGGAGATTTGTGGGCAGAGATGTGGCTACACGGTGTCCAAATCCTCTTCCAACCCTGAGATGTCACAACAGTTCAGGAGCTAGGGAGTCGTGAGCCACCTTATTTCCAGCTGAAGAGGTAGAGGGCCCAGCAAAGGCATAGGCTTGTCTGCTCAGATATATTCTGTATATTTGCCACTGTGTTCCAGTGAAAGCCTATATGAATATTTTCCATTCTGTTTTGCAGACCTCAAACCTGGGGAAAATCAAATGGGAAGCACTGAGATGCTGGCCTCAGAGTGGATATGGGCAATGACTCACCTCATATTTTTCAACATTTTCTGCCCTGAGCTACTTCTCAGTGAAAAGCAACACAGTTATGAGGAAAGGGTCTTCTGTATTAAAAAAAAAAAAGTGCTTCTTTTTAATTGTCTGAAACTACTGCAAGCTGATTAGCTTGACTTCCCCAGTCCTGAACTGGGTGATCCAAGCAGAGAAATAGTGGGAGGCGGGGACTGTCACAGATAGATTAGTGTTCTGGGCAGAGAATAGACCAAGCATAGACCTGCTGGTCTCTCAGACCTGCCTGAGTCCCCACCTTCAGACATGCTTTCTTTTGGGTCAGACAGATGGGACCTCCTTTCCCACATGTTGGTTGTATAAAATAGCAGTTGATATCTATTAGCCTGAACCACTGGAAACTGCAATATTTATAGGTTAAATTGACTAAAGATAGTAATATAGAATAATAGTAATAATGCTAGCAATCAAGCAAGTAGTGGCATTGACGTTTACTCATTTGTACTTGGATCTGCAAAGGATCATGATGTGTTCTTATTTTCTTTGAAGGTCTCATTTCTCAATTGATAGCAGACGGGTGAATGAGAGAGGGAAAGCATGCTTTCATTTTCTGATTTAATGCAATTCTGGCCCTCTGATTTCAAACAGCCTTTTTTATGTTAACATGGTTCATTTTGAGAAAATATTGGTCCTTTGGGATTTCTTCCTGCTTCTCTTCTCTTTCTCTTCATTGAATGGCGCCACAGTCTAAGGGAAGTTCAGGTAACATCATGGATGAGGGGAAGGAGTCTTCAAGGGTGTCCCTGGGTCCTTTCTGGCCTTGCCTGAGCTGGGAGTCCTCTGACCCGCTACTGGGCAGCCTGCATGTGCTGCTTCTGCAGGTTCCTGCGGACGCCTATGGACTGGGCCCTTGCCCCTGCCTGGAGAGTCCTGGATCTGTTGCCTCCTATTCCTGACTGTCTTCTTCCTAATCTTTTGGTCTTTGTAGCACTGCTGAGATCCCTGGGGGCTGGTAAACTTTCCAGCATGTTCTCTAGCATATGAGGCCCCGGGAGTCTGCTCCCGTCCTTTCTCTCTGTCTGCGCTTTTCTGCCTATCCTATCACAGGATCACAGTGATAGGTACACTCCCTATCACAGTGGGTACACTGGATTCCAATGCAGTCTTTCGGCCTGTGCCCAAGGAAGAAGGACCCTGACCTTAGTGTGCTGGTAGTTTCTCAAACTATAGAGAGCTTCTAGGAGTTTCATCTCTCCCTGTCCTTTTCCAGATTCACTTGAATGGTAATGGGCAAAGAGTAGTGGGGACCCTCCTTGGGCTGACCAATGCCCAGTTCTCTCCTCTGTTCCTGTCTCCTCCTTCTTCCCTTTGGGGTAGAAAGAGCTCCCCTTAATATCAGGTCACCCTCTTTTCCTACTTGATGGAAGTTTTCTGCTGATTAATATATGTGTGTCTACTTTATGACCTTCTTTGGTCTAGCTGGAATGAACTTCACCCTTGCTTAGGAATCAGCATGAGAAATATAATAGGGTGCCTTTGAGAAACAGTATCCTTGATGTCTACAAAAAGTGAAGTAAGTGCCAATCACTTTGATTCAATTCTCCTAATAGCCCTATCTACAAACTCGTTTTATGGCTGATACAACCCAGGCAGAGAGATGGAATGATTACAGAGTAATTGGTGCCAAATTTAGACCTGGACCTCCCAGACTGTAAAATGTAAAGACTTCGCACTAGCTGTGATCATCACATGTCTAAAATATTGCTAATAATGGGGCGCCTGGATGGCTCAGTCAGTTGAGCATTGCACTCTTGGTTTTGGCTCAGGTCATGATCTTGGGGTCCTAGGACTGAGCCCTGCATCCATCTCTGTGTTCAGTGTGGAGTCTGCTGGAGATTCTCTCCCTCTGCTCCTTCCCCTGCTTGTGTGCACACACACACTCTCTCTCCAAAATACATAAATAAAATCTTTAAAATACTGCTAATACATCTATCACATATGTATATCATACAGTTGTGCGTTTGGTGGTAACACCATATATTCGTATATTTCATAGAGCATCACTCAGAGAGAAAGGGGAACCTCGACTTTTAAAATATAGTATTTCAGCATTATTATAATATTGTAGTATTTAATAAAATATGCATACTACTGATGTAATACCTCAACTTGGAAAGTTTTGTACCTTGTCTTACCATCCCCAGGCTCAGTTCCCCGCCCACACCTCTGCAGGGCCCCTCTGATCCCATGGGTCTCTCTGCTGCCCTTTGGGAGGGCCTGCTATCATTAGTCCCAGATGTGGGTTGACAGAGCTGGAGCCCCGCATGCTGCTTTCCTGTCCAGCTCCACAAGACCTAGTGCTGGGTTGTGTTCTACCCCTGCGGTGGCCGAGAGAAGCTACCAGCAAATGGACACAGCCAGCAACCAGAAGTAGAGAACATTGTTTTGGAGTCAAAGTGAAGGTGAACCATGAAGCCCAGAGGCAGGTGGGAAGAATAGCAGACTTAGCAAACATTGCCAGCTCCCGCAGACCAGCTGATGGGCCCTGGGAGCAGCCCAGAAAGGAAAAGACCGTCACATGTCGGGTGCCTGGCCTGGACATCACATCAGGCCGTGAGTATTGTCCATTCTGAAGGTGAAGGTCAGTGATGAAGGCATGAGTGCAGTGTGGGTCTGACTGCACTGGCTTCTCACTATGCCAATGTTTCAGCCCAGAGTGGGAACTCGGAGAGACGGGACCGGGGCAAGATGCTCCTGGGTGCCTTGGTTCACGAGGACCTATCTCAGGCACAGGGTCCATGACTATTGTGGGCCAAACTGTCAAGGGCAGTGAGTCAGACCTGAATGTTGTGGGTGCAACTAGATTTAGGGCATCCAAGGGAAGCATCACTGTGTGAACTCACAGTAGAGACAACATTTGAGTTGACTTCTGAATAGTGAGTGAGAGTTTGCCGGATAGGAAGTGGGAGAAGGTATTCCAAAGAACAGGAAGCAGCAAACACAAAGGTGTCAGAGCAGGAAAGTGTGTCTGTGTGTGGGATCTAGAGAACACTGTGTGGCAGGGCTGGTACCCATCACACCATGTGTTCTTGGGAGGTTATATTTCTTGTTCCCAAAGGCACTTTTGGACATCATCGTGATGACAAATGTCTGCTCCCTTGCTTTTGTCCCTGACTATTTCCCAGCCCCTTTCTGAGTGGAGCTGATGTCTCACTTTGACCTTTGCCCACAGACTCAACTACCCCTGACCCATAGCACTAACCAAGCACTGACATTTGTCTCAAAGGAGCTCTGGTTTGGTTTGGGATTTACTTGATCTTTCTCCTGGGAAGACTTGGGCCTGGTCCTCATAGACTCATGCATGGACAGGCCCATAGCCCAGGGTCCGGCCTCATTTTACTGATCTTTCTCCAAACATTTGAGTCCTTTCTTTGAATTTAAGCTCAAAGACAGGAACTAACACATGCTGCAAAACTTCTGTGGAGCAGCTGCCTCCAAATGGATCCATTATTTGTTTAGAGGAGCTACTTTTTTTCATCATTCTCTGAAAAAAATCCTGAATCTAATTATTTATGGTTTCTAAAATTGCCTCTGTCTCCAGTGTTGACTCTGAGGTTTTCTTTCACTTACCACTGTGTATACTCTGTGCTCTAAATTATTAGTGCGAAGCCCATTCCTTTGTGTGCTCCATACTATGTCAACATTGGGGGTAGTTTCCCTCCCTCCCTCCCTTTCTTCCTTTCCTTTCATTTCCTTCTTTCTTTCCTTTCTTTTCTTTTCCTTCCTTCCTCCCTCCCTCCCACCCTCCCTTTCCTTTCCTTTCCTTCTTCCTTCCTTGAACATCTACTATATGCTAAGCCCTGGAAATATAGCAGTAAGCAAGACAAAGTCTCTGACATCATGGAGCTTAAGTTTTAGTGAAGGAAGACTGATAATACCCAAATAAATAAATCAGTAGGCAAAATATTTAAAGAGAAAAGATTGCTACATTAGAGAGTATCTGAAAGGAGGTAGACAGAGTGGTAGTGGAATGACCTCTCCGGGGAGGTATCATTTAAAAAGAGAAACTAAATGATGAAAACAAATGGGGGAAGCACTTTCCAAAACATAGGAGTGGCAAGAACATATGCCATGTGGTGGGAGGCAAAGCTTGGAGGCTTGCAAAGGGCAATGGGGCATGCCATGAGACAGGGCAGTGAACAAGAGCCCAATCTTGGGGAACGAGGCAAGGTTTTCACATTTTATTCTAATGGCACACTATGTTCAACCATGTTATGTGGACTCTATGTTAGTTGGGATGGAGTAATAAAAAAATGATTGCGTTGAAAGGTTCAAAGACTATACTGTGAGGGTGGAGACCTCAATGAGGATAAGAGCCACATTCAGAGGCAGGAACTCCCCATGCTTTCTGCAGGGTTCCGGGGGCTAAGGGGAGACAGCCAGTTTTCATCTTAAATGTCCACCATCAAATCAAACCCATGAAACCATCCAGAGGATAGAAATTGCTACCAACCCTTTGGCCTTGTAGCGTCATTTCTTTCTTGAGAAGGGGTGTGTGTGTGTGTGTGTGTGTGTGTGTGTGTGTGTGTGTACGTGTGCATGCAGGGAACATGAAATATATGCCAGGCTGAGCTCCTGCTTTGCTTTCATTTTAAAGCTCACATCACACGTTGGGTGGGGTATTTTGAGATATCAGCTCTGGCGAAAACCCAGTGCAACTGCAAACAGGGAAGAGGTATGGACAGGTCCCCAAGACAAAACACTTTCAGAACAAACGTTGTCCGTATCTTCTGTAGGTCTCTGCTGTGGCTTGCATGAGCTGCAGCTCTTTCTTCCAAATTTTATTTAAGAAATAATTTTTTTCTATTAAAGACTTATAACTAACAGCCCTGGCATAGACTCATTTTGTATCAAAAGCTCACCCACTGGAGATGGCCCTCCCTCATACATTTGTGCTGCCACATCCACAGAAGTTCTGTGAACGATGAGGGAAAGCTTCTTTTGCTTCTCATCAGATGATGCAGTTGCTTAAAAAGTTATTACATGTGATACTTACCTACACAAATTGAAGTTGCCTTAGTACAATCGATTCTGAGACCAAGAGAGCAACCGCCCTCCATCACTACTAGCTTAAAATACCAAAGTAGCCTTGTGTCTTTATTAATTGACATTTTGCATTTTGTAAATACCAGAGTGCTAATGTTTTGTAAATACTGGAGTGCCATGCTATTACCATGGGGGAAATGGAGGAAACTTACTCCCAAATGAAAGATAAGAAAGAAGGTAAGAGGAGAGGGGTAAAGGAGTCCCAGGCAGTTTGGAAGAGTGCTGTGCCCAAGACAGCCTCCTCTGGTGTTCAAGCATCAATATCTTTATGCCTGTGTTTAACAGTTGTCACAATTTTATCTATTACATATATACAACATAGACATAACACTGACATATGCACAAACATAGACGTAAACTTATATAGACACATATGCATATACAAACACATACATATCCATATGTATTGAACTGTTTATTACAAAAGCATTTCACAAATATTCATTCATCCAGTTAATTGACAGATATTTGAACTCTATAAAGTGCCAGCCACTATTCCGGGCAGTAGGAATATATCAGTGAACAAAAAAGAAATTTCTGCCCTCATTGAGTTTCCATTAATTTTAATGGTTCTGGGGTATTCTGTCAGAAGCTGATACCATATGTGGCTTAGCCATTCTCCTGTCTGGAGACCTTCCAGTTGTTTCTCATAATTATAGAAGATCTTCAACTTAGATGGCACCAACTTAATGATTTTTTTGACTTTATGATGGTGTGAATACCCATTCAGTAGAAACCACACTTTGAATTTTGCATGTGGATGTTTTCCTGGGGTTAGCAACATGTGGTGTGACCCTCTCCTGTGTTGCTGGGCAGTGGCTGCAGGCCCCAGGCAGCCACATGACCATGGAGGCGAGCTACTGATACACAGACAGGACCATTCTGGTTCTGTACCATCAGTGTAGTAGTTAATAAATTGCATGTGATATTTAACCCTTTATCATAAAATAGGCTTTGTGTTAGATGATTTTTGCCCAACTGTAGGTTAATGTAAGTGTTCTGAGCATGTTTAAAGTCAGCTAGGCTAAGGTATGGTGTTCGATGGGTTACATGGATAAATGCATTTTCAATTTGTGATATCATCTACTACGATGGGCTTAATGGGGGACATAACCCCATTGTAAATCCTGGAAGATCCATAATAAAAATTGTTGCACTAAGTGTTCTTGTACATTTTTGTTGTATGTGCTGAGCACGTATCCGTAGGATAGATTTTTTTATTTAGAACCTCTACAAAAAGTTATTCCCCCAATTAAAAGCTTTGGAATGAGTTTCATTATGAATTATGGATTTTGATTAATGTAGTTTTGCCAAATCCGAAAAATAATTTTAATAAAAGTTAGGGGAAAACTCCTCTGGGGTTCTTTTTCTACTTCCTTGCCTTTTGCCATATGCCAAAAAAATTTTTTTTGAAATAACTTCCTTGCCAGTAACTGCTTTTGGCATAGCCAGAAGCTGAACATCATGGGGCGGGGGGGGGGGGGGGGGGGGAAAGGAGCATTTGGCTCCAAATTGTGTAATTTGGCCAGTTTTCCTACTACGGTAGTCATGTTTTTGCAAGATTCAGTGAACTTTCTAAAGGCTGACTCTCCATCAATAGTTTGCAGCATCAAAATCACGACAGCATGGCTACCTCTCTCCCTCTTGACTCGTTCCTCTCTGGCCTGTAGTTCAGACCTCTGTGGAGTTGGTTGTTTTTTGGGTTCTTGCAGTGTTCTCTCACCCAGTGCTGTAGGCCTTGCTTCTTCTTCATTCCCGCTTGCATTTAAGCCCTTTCCCCTTCTGGGCACCTGGGTGGCTCAGTCGGTTGGGCGTCTGCCTTCAGCTCAGGTCATGATCTCAGGCTCCTGGGATGGAGCCCCGTGCTGGGCTTCCTGCTCATCAGGCAGTCTGCTTCTCCCTCTCCCTCTCCCTCTCCCTCTGTGCCCTCTCTTTCCCTCTCTTTCAAATAAAGAAATAAAATGTTTAAAAAAAATTAACTCTTTCCCCTTCTAATAAGTCACCTCAGAAATGATAATAGAAGGCCAATGAGGGGTTCACTTCCCAACTCCATCGGGGGGTGTGTGTGCGTGTGTGTGTAGGTAGAGACCATGAAGATGTGCCTCCAGGATGACTGATGAAATGCCACTCCATCTTTGTCTGATACTATAATAATAACAGTGGCAAATATTCTTTTTTTTTTTTTTTTTTTTAGTATAGGTGACGCACAGTGTTCATAAGTTTCAGGAGTGCCACATAGTGATTTGACAAGTCCTTACGTTATGCTATGCTCCTCACAAGCATAGCTACCATCTGTCCTCATAAATCACTTTTACAATTTCATTGACCATATTCCTTAACAGTAGCAAATATTCTTGAGTACTTACTCTGTGCTGGGCACTGTGCTAAGTCCTCATCCTTTTTGTTTTGACCCCTTAATAGCCCTACAGTGTAGAAACCATCCTTCTCATCTTCCGTGTGGGAAAATAAAAAATGAGAAAGTAAGTACTCCAAGTGCGCACAACTAAAGGTTGGAAGATGTGGGATTTGAAGCTAGGTCTTTAGGATTCTGGAGTCCCACACTTCTGAGCACCACGCATGCATCCTGCCTCATTTCCTGTCTAAGCCATGTCTTAGGGTGTTTCATGTTGGAGGAGCTTTTCTTTACTTCTCTGGCACACCTCAAGACCACAGCCATGGTCCAGTTTTGAGCTTCTGAGAAACACGATGAAGTATTTATGATGCTGCTGCTGATGACTATGACCTCATCTTCCAAGACAGACCTGCTAGACTTGGACTCAGAGACCTCAGTTAAATTACTGGCTCTATCACTAATTGAGCACTGTGACCTTTCTAGGTTTCTTACCTTGGAAAATAGTGGCCAGAATAACTCCCTTATAAGCTGTGGTGAGGATGAGACAGTATGTGCATAAGCACCCATGGAAGGATACTTTTATTGTTAGTTTTTATTATTGTTCCAAGTGATAAAAAGACAATTCAAATTGCCATGAGAAGGAAGAATATAGGTCTGTTCATAACTGAAGAGTGAGTTCATAACTGAAGAGAAACCAAAGTTTCCAGAATTTTCCAGGAACTATGACATGGAGGAACCTTGAAAACATTACACCAAATGGAAGAAGCCACTCACAAAAGGTCACATATTGAATGATTCCATTCTCGTTGCCTATTCCAGAATAGGCAAATCTATATGGACAGAAAGTGTTTCATTGGTTGCCTAGGGCTGAGAGGTTTAGGAGGAATTCAGTGTGACCACTAATGGGTATGGAGTTTCTTTTTGGGGTGATACGAAGAGTCTAGTGTTGATTGTGATGACGGTTGTGTAACCCTGTGAACATACTGAAAACCATTGAGTTGTATACTTTAAGTGGGTGAACTATAAGGTATTGGAATGACATCTCAATAAAAAAGTTTCTGTTAAAAATAAGTTTCTGGTATCTGTTTACTTAAAAGAAATTAAGAAATATCACAGTCAATCATGTTTATATTGAATGCATTTCTCAGAAAAAGTACTGTCTCTTTCTTAGCCATGGCACTTAGACAAAAGGAGTTTTTACTCCTTAAAAAGGAGCACCTGGGTGGCTCAGTGGGTTAAGCCTCTGCTTTTGGCTCGGGTCATGATCTCGGGGTCCTGGGATTGAGCCCCACATTGGGCTCTCTGCTCAGCGGGGAGCCTGCTTCCCCCCTGCTCCTCTGCCTGCCTCTCTGCCTACTTGTGATCTCTCTCTCTGTGCCAAGTAAGTAAATAACATATTTTTTAAAAATCCAGGGTGCCTGAGTGGCTCAGTCGGTTAAGTGGCTGCCTTCGGCTCAGGTCATGATCCCGGGGTCCTGAGATTGAGACCCGTGCCGGGATCCCGGCTCAGTAGAGAGCCTGCTTCTTGCTCTCCCTCTGTCTGCTGCTCTGCCTACTTGTGCCCTCTATCTCTATGTCAGATAAATAAAACCTTAAAAAAAATCCTTAAAAAGTTAATCACAAAAAAAGCTAAAGGCAAAACAAACTCAGGAAGAGAAGCTAGACGGAAAAAAGTAGAAAGCTGGAAATGAGACTGCCTATAAGTCCACACTGAACCTGACTCATGCTCAGCAGGGCACACATTTTGAGCTGTTTGTTAAACAGTGATGGGCCTGCTGTGATTCATTCACCATCTCTAGTGGGGAATCCATGTGACAAATGGCCTCCATGAAAAAAGCAATTTGACCTTGTCCCACAGGCCACACAGATGTGTGTGTGTGTGTGGCAAGGTGCTGAGGCAAGATGCACACAACTGGGTGCTTGTGGAATGAAACCACAGTGTCTGAATCCCAATTAACTGACCTATTCAGGTCTGGCTCTAGGT
>ML110536.1:8823-57465 GCA_003697995.1 Taxidea taxus jeffersonii
GGGGGGGAGAGGGGTTGGGAGAGGGTGGTGGGGTTACATTATATGTTTAAATAAAGCTTAAATAAAAAGAAAAAAAATAAATTAAAAAAAAATGGGGTGCCTGGGTGGCTCAGGGGGTTAAGCCTATGCCTTCAGCTTAGGTCATGGTCTCAGGGTCCTGGGATCAAGCCCCAAATCTGGCTCTCTGCCCGGAGGAGAGTCGTCTTCCCCACCCTGCCCCCCGCCTCACCCGCGGCTCTGCCTGCCTCTCTGCCTACTTGTGATTTTTATCTGTCAAATAAATAAATTAAATCTTAAAAAAAAAAAAAAAAAAAGGAATGGAAAAGGCTAGAAAGTAACTGTCACAGTTTGATTTCTCCAGAAAGCATGCTCTGAGATGGAGATTAGTACCCAGGCACTTTATCAGGGAGCGCTCTTGGGACCTACAGCTATAGGAGGACAGGGAAAAAAATATGACTGGGCACAGGAGAAGCTGAACTACAATGGAGACCTAACAAAGACCTCAGTCAACTTCACACAGAGCTACAAAACTGAAATGGCACAATGAGGCTGGGTGTTTACACCCTGCATCAATTAATCATTGGACACAGGCTGCCCTAACAAAGAGTATGTCTTTGGGCAAATGGCGTTTTTAAGCTGAGGGGGTTCCCAACAACCTTACAGTAGCAAGACAGATCAGGGCAGTACAGCACAGTGTCTGCAACAGAAACCACACCCAAAAGCTACCATTCATTGTCTTTGGAGAATAGCTGTTTTTTTATTTAGGTTTAAATTCCTCACCAGGGTCTTCCATATTTTCCAAATAAAAAATGAGTTATACTCTGTTCTTTTTTTAAAATTTTTATTTATGTAAGTAATCTCTACATCCAATGTGGGGCTCAAACTCATGATCCTGAGACCAAGAGTCCCATGCTCTTCTGACTGAGCCAACCAGGCGCCCCAGTTAGAACTTTTTTATTTTTTTTTAAGATTTTATATGGGGTGCCTGGGTGGCTCAGTGGGTTAAAGCCTCTGCCTTTGGCTCAGGTCATGATCCCAGGGTCCTGGGATCAAGCCCTGCATCGGGCTCTCTGCTCAGCAGGGAGCCTGCTCCCTCCTCTCTCTCCGCCTGTCTCTCTGCCTACTTGTGATCTCTGTCTGTTAAATAAATAAATAAAATCTGTAAAAAAAAAAAAAAAAGAAAGAAAGAAAGAAGATTTTATGTATATATTTGAGAGAGAGAGAGCTCAAGCACACATACACAAGCCGGGGGAGGGGCAGAGGGGGAGGGAGAAGCAGACTCCCTATTGAGCAGGGAGCCCAAGAAGGGGCTCAATCCTAGAACACTGAGATCATGACCTGAGCCAAAGGCAGATGCTTAACTGACCGAGCCACCCAGGTGTCTCAACCCTATTTTTAGTAATAGATTTTAAAGGATTTATAGCCAGTATACTTATAATATAAAATAAATTTGCTTAGGGGCGCCTGGGTGGCTCAGTGGGTTAAAGCTTCTGCCTTCGGCTCGGGTCATGATCCCGGAGTCCTGGAATCCGGCCCCTCGTCGGGCTCTCTGCTCAGCAGAGAGCCCGCTTCCCTTCCTCTCTCTCTGCCTGCCTCTCTGCCTACTTGTGATCTCTGTCAAATAAATAAATAAATAATAAATATATAAATAAATTTGCTTAATGGAAGTAACTTAGTATATAGAAAATTTAGTTACAGAAATATATATATACATACATATGTACATGTATGTATATATATACACACACATATGTTAGCTAAGGTTTGGTTAGTTTGTTTTTGTTTTTATTTTTATTTATTTATTTGACAAAGAGAAAAATAGTGAGAAAGGGAACACAAGCAGGGGGAGTGGGAGAGGAAGAAGTAGGCTTCCCAAGGAACAGGGAGCCTGATGTGGGGCTCGATCCCAGGACTCTGTGATCATGACCCAAGCCAAAGGCAGACACTGAATGACTGAGCACCCAGGCGCCCCAGGTTTGGTTAGTTTTAAATTAAAACAAATACAAATTTATCTCTTAGACACATTATAATTTTTAAAAAGCAAAACGGGCGACTTGGTGGCTCAGTCGTTAAGTGTCAGCCTTTGGCTCAGGCTCAGGTCATAATCCAGGGGTCCTGGGATCGGGCCTCATATCAGGCTCCATGCTCTGTGGGAAGCCTGCTTCTTCCTCTCCCACTCTCCTTGCTTGTGTTCTCTCTCTCTCTGTCAAATAAATTCTTTAAAAAATCTTAAAATAAATAAATAATTAAAAAAGCAAAGCAACTTTTTCATAAACACATCATAAACTGATTCCTAGCCAAAACTAGGTTTCCATTTTGCATGCCATACAACCAACAAAAATGTGAAAATTCCAAAAATATAAGAAAAAAGGAGTCCACCTTAAAAAATGGAAAACCTATTTTAGGGTTTACTTTACAACCACACACACATCTGCTGGGTTATATATCCTTGGAATGATTGATAAGACACCTGAAATAAAGTTTTTAAAAATTGTTATTTTACCTACCAGAATGGTTCTTTAAAAATGATTTTTAGGGATGCCTGGGTGGCTCAGTTGGTTAAGCGGCTGCCTTCGGCTCAGGTCATGATCCCGGCGTCCTGGGATCGAGTCCCACATCGGGCTCCTTGCTCGGCAGGGAGCCTGCTTCTCCCTCTGCCTCTGCCTGCCACTCTGCCTGCCTGTGCTCACTCGCTCTCTCTCCCACTCTCTCTGACGAATAAATAAATAAAATCTTTTTTTAAAAAAATAAATAAATAAATAAAAATGATTTTTAAAAGTTTATATTGAGCCATCTGAAAAATTCCTGCATCTGCATAAGATTAAGTACTTATATACTTATAAAATAGCTTACCAAATGACTTCTGGTTCTAAATAAGATGAAGTAACTTGCATCAGAATAACATTTGCACTGAGAAATGTAGACTAAACAGGCGCCTGGCTGGCTCAGCTGACTGAGCGTCTGCCTCTGAGCGTCTGCCTCCGGATCAAGTCATGATCCCCAGGACCATCTCCCTCCTCAGTGGGGAAACTGCTTCTCCTGCTGCCTGCCATTCCCTGTGCTTATGCTCTCTCTCTCTGTCAAATTAATAAATAAAATCTTTTAAAAATAATTTAAAAAATTTAAATGCAGATTAAAGGTGTTGGAGAGCAACCAAAGAGTTGAGGGGTCAAGATCCCAGAGAAAAGGGAAATGTACACCTAGATGAGCCCTCCATTTGTTACTACTCCTTTCCCTCAGGCCATTGACAGTTCAAACTGTGGGGTGTAGAGGCTGAGTTCTGTGTGTTGACTGAGAACTTGTGGCAGTCTCACAGGTTTTTTGTGTTTTTTTTAAGATTTTATTTATCCATTTGACAGACAGAGATCACAAGTAGGCAGAGAGGCAGGCAGAGAGAGAGGAGGAAGCAGGCTCCCCGCTGAGCAGAGAGACTGACGACGCGGGGCTCGATCCCAGGACCCTGGGACCATGACATGAGCCGAAGGCAGAGGCCTTAACCCACTAAGCCACCCAGGAGCCCCTAAAAGATTTTATTTATTTGACAGAGATTACTAGTAGACAGAGAGGCAGGCAGAGAGAGGAAGGGAAGCAGGCTCCCTGCTGAGCAGAGAGCCCGATGCGGGGCTCGATCCCAGGACCCTGAGATCATGACCTGAGCCGAAGGCAGAGGCTTTAACCCACTGAGCCACCCAGGCGCCCCTCACAGGTTTAAAAAGACAAAACTTGGGGCACCTGGGTGGCTCAGTGGGTTAAAGCCTCGTCTTTGGCTCAGGTCATGATCCCAGGGTCCTGGGATCGAGCCCCACATCGGGCTCTCTGCTGAGTGGGGAGCCTGTCTCCCCCTCTTTCTCTGCCTGCCTCTCTGCCTACTTGTGATCTCAGTCTGTCGAATAAATAAATAAAATCGTTTTTAAAAAATAACATAAAATAAATAAAATAAAAAGACAAAACTTGGCTGTACCAGCAGCCCTGAACTCCAAGATTAGAGGGGGCCAGGATCTTGGAGAAAAAGAAGTAGTTGCTCACAATCTCCCCTTGGAGAATTTTGTCAGTTTCTAAATTGTAGATGTGCAGGAAAAGTGGCTGAGAAACCAAGCAGAAAACAACAAGTAAGAAGATGAACATTTAAAATGAAATCATATCATCCCAAGTGGTGAGGGGAAAAAAAGTTGGAGTTCAGGGCTAGGAGGAAAAAAGGTATGGGGAATATATCCCAGCTTTCATTCGATATCCTTAAAAGAGTATATGATAAGATTCAAGCCAAGCCTACCCTTACAAAGCCTGAAACAGTGAAACATCTTAAATCCCTAACTGGACAGGGCTATCAGTCTGGCTGCCAGGAGAAAATTAAATCATTCCTACAAGAAGATACCATCCAGATCCTCTATAATTTTTCATATAGAATATGCTTCATTCAATAAAAAGTTAGCAGACATGCCAAGGGAAGAAAAAAAGATGAAATAACCAAAAACCAACAGAATAGACAATAGGAAAGGATCCACAAGTGACCCAGATACTACAGTGATCAAACAGAAACTTTATGAGAATTATGACTGAAAACCAAGCTCATAAATACAGAGAACAGATTGGTGGTTGCCTCAGGGGAGAGTGAGGGGGGAGTAAAATGGGTGAAGGGGATCAAAAGGTACAAACTTACAAAATAAATACATCATGGGAATATAATGTACAGCATAGACTAAGTTAATAATATTATAGTGCAGGGGCGCCTGGGTGGCTCAGTGGGTTAAAGCCTCTGCCTTCAGCTCGGGTCATGATCCCGGGGTCCTGGGATCGAGCCCCGAGTCGGGCTCTCTACTCCACAGAGAACCTGCTTCCTCCTCTCTCTCCCTGCCTGCCTCTCTGACCACTTGTGATCTCTGTCAAATAAATAAATAAAATCTTTTTAAAAAATAATAATAATATTATAGTGCATATTTGAAAGATGCTGAGAGAAAATCTTATAAGTCCTCATCATGAGGCGCCTGGGTGGCTCAGTCGTTAAGCATCTGCCTTCGGCTCAGGTCATGGGTCATGATCCTAGGGTCCTGGGATCGAGCCCCGCATCAGACTCCCTGCTCTGCAGGAAGCCTGCTTCTCCCTCTCCCTCTTCCCATGCTGTGTTCCCTCTCTTGCTGTGTCTCTATCAAATAAATAAATAAAATCTTAAAAAAAAAAGTCCTCATCACAAGAAACAAACTGTAACTGTACTTAGTGATAGAGGTTAACTAGACTTATTGTGGTGGTCATTTACCAATATATACAATTACTTACTGAATCATTATGTTGTACATGTGAAACTGTTATATGTTAATTATACCTCAATAAAAAAAATCTTAAACTATGTTTAAGATATGCAAATAGTTGATAATTTTTCCAAAGAATTTGAATTTTTTTTAAAAAGACAAGTAGAATTTTTAAAATACAATACAGTAACTAAAATTAAAGAATTTAGTAGGTGGACTAGAGGACTAGACACACCAGAAGAGAGGATTTGTGAAGTGAAAGATAGGTCAGCAGAAAATAACTATATTGAGCCATACCAGAAAAAGTAATAGAGAAGAGAATCAGAGACATATGGAATAAAGTGAAATGGTCTAACTCATATGTAACTGAGTCTCAGAAGGACAGGGAGAATAGGACAGACGAAACAGATGAAAAACATTAAGCTAGAGCAAGAAGTTCTAAGCACCCATGAAAGACTAAATGAAAAAAAAACTATGTGTAGATACATCATCGTAAATCCAAACAAACACAGAAAACTAAAAACAAAGAGAAAAGCCTTATAAGTAACCAGTGGCAGGTACAGTGGGGGGGTGGGATGGCAAGTCTCAACAAATTTCAAAGAATGTAAACAGATGTCATTTACAGCATTTAATTTTGTTGTTGCTGCAGAGTAGTTTAAATTGTTTATATTCTTGGGGTGCCTGGGTGGCTCAGTGGGTTAAAGCCTCTGCCTTCAGCTCGAGTCATGGTCTCAGGATCCTGGGATCGAGTCACATCACACTCTGCTCAACAGGGAGCCTGCCTCCTTCTCTCTCTGCCTGCCTCTCTGCCTGCTTGTGATCTCTGTCAAATAAATAAATAAAATCTTTTAAAAAATTGTTTATATTCTTTTTGGTTTATATTATATATATAATACATAATTATATGTCATATTATATTTGTATATTTATAAATATATATTTTTATATATTTAAATTGTTTATATTCTTTATGGTTTGTCCTTCATTTGATGTTTAATACCAGCCATATACTAAGATTTCTATGTAAAGAATCACCTGTATAAAACCCTAATGAAAAAGCATGGATTAAGATTTGATGAATCTGGGACACCTGGGTGGCTCAGTGGGTTAAGCTGCTGCCTTCGGCTCGGGTCATGATCCCAGGGTCCTGGGATCAAGTCCCACATCGGGCTCTCTGCTCGGCAGGGAGCCTGCTTCTCCCCTCCCCTCTCTGCCTGCCTCTCTGCCTACTTGTGTGATCTCTATCAAATAAATAAATAAAATCTTTAAAAAAAAAAAGATTTGATGAATCTCTACAAATATCTCACTGGTTCAGGCATGTAGTCTGAAATTCAATAAAGTATTCACAGGTAAAATATCATCTAAGATTCCTTTTTTTAAAATTTAATTTTTCAGTGTTCAAAATTCATTGTTTATGCACCACACCCAGTGCTCCATGTAATATGTGCCCTCCTTAATACCCACCACGAGGCCCTCCCACCCCCCCACCCTCCTCCCTCCAAAACCCTCAGTTTGTTTCTCAGAGTCCACAGTCTCTCATCTCTCCCTCCGATTTCCGCCATCTCACTTCTCCTCTCCTTCACCCAATGTCCGCCAATGCTCCACAAGTAAGTAAAACCATATGATGATGGACGCTCTCTGCCTGTCTTATTTCACTCAGCATCTCTTCCAGTCCCGTCCATGTTGATAGAAAAGTTGGATATTCATCCTTTCTGATGGAGGCATAATATTCCATTGTATATATGGACCACATCGTCTTTATCTATTTGTCCGTTGAAGGGCATCTTGGTTCTTTCCACAGTTTAGCGACTGTGGCCATTGCTGCTATGAACACTGGGGTACAGATGGTCCTCTTTTCACTACATCTGTATCTCTGGGGTAAATACCCAGTAGTGCAATTGCAGGGTCAAAGGGTAGCTCTCATTTTAATGTTTTGAGGCATCTCCACACTGTTTTCCAAAGTGGCTATACCAACTTGCTATTCCACCAACAGTGTTAATAGCCGAGCAGAGAGCCTGATGTGGGACTTGATCCCAGGACCCTGGGATCATGACCCGAGCCGAAGGCAGCAGCTTAACCCCTTTCTCCACATCGTCTCCAACACATATTATTTACTGTCTTGTTAATTTTGGCCATTCTAACTGGTGGAAGGTGGTATCTCAGTGTGGTTTTGATTTGAATCTCCCTGATGGCTAATAGTGATGAACATTTTCTCAAGTGTCTGTTAGCCATTTGTATGTCTTCTTTGGAGAAGTGTTTGCTCAAGTCTTCTGCCCATTTTTTGATGTGATTATCTGTTTTTTTAGTATTGAGTTTGAGGAGTTCTTTATAGATCTTAGATATCAACCCTTTGTCTGTAGTGTCATTTGTGAATATCTTCTCCCATTCTGTGAGTTGCCTCTTTGTTTTGTTGACTGTTTCCTTTGCTGTGCAGAAGCTTTTGATCTAGATGAAGTCCCAAAAGTTCATCTTCACTTTTGTTTCCTTTGCCTTTGTAGACATGTCTTGAAAGAAGTTGCTTTGGCCAATGTCGAAGAGATTACTGCCTATGTTCTCCTATAGGATTCTGATGGATTCCTGCCTCACATTGAAGTTTTTTATCCATTTCAAGTTTATCTTTGTGTATGGTGTAAGAGAATGGTCAAGTTTCATTCTTCTGTACATAGCTGTCCAATTTTCCCAGCACCATTTATTGAAGAAACTGTCTTTTTTCCACTGTATATTTTTTCCTTCTTTGTCGAAGATTAGTTGATCATAGCGTTGCGGTTCCATCTGGGCCCTCTACTCTGTTCCACTGGTCTATGTGTCTGTTTTTGTGCTGGTACCATACTGTCTTGGTGATCACAGCTACGTAGTATTCTTAAAAACACTGGAGATAATGCTGGAGTTGAGACTCTGTGGGGCTGAGCCAGGGAAAGGCAAAACTGTATTTTAACTGAAATTGTTGTTAGGGGTCCACATATTTCTTCCTTTCTTTGCCCTTTTCAATACTAAAGCAGTTTTTCCTTATCCCTAGCTCCAGAGGTATCCTCTAGCTACCTGTTTCATTCTCACTGAAGAAAGGACTGACACTTGTTCACCATCAGACATTAAATATATTTATACTCTCAAAATAACAACTTGCAACGAATGGATGGGAATAGTTTTAGAAACGACAATTGTGAGGCATTAAGGAGTTTTCTTTTTGTATTATTATTTTTAATTGTAGTAAAGTCTACATAACATAAAATTTGCCATCCTCACTATTTTTAGTTATATCTCAGTAGTATTAAATACATTCACATTGTTATACTATCATCCCCATCACCCAGCTAACCTAACAGATGTAAGGTATTATCTTAGTGTGGTTTCGATCTGTATTTCTCTAACGATTAATAATGTTGAATATATTTTCATATGTTTACTGGCCATTTGTATATCTTTTTTTTTTAATTTTTTAAAAGATTTTATTTATTTATTAGTCAGAGAGAGAGAGCGAGCACAGGCAGACAGAGAGGCAGGCAGAGGCAGAGGGAGAAGCAGGCTCCCCGCAGAGCAAGGAGCCCGAAGTGGGACTCGATCCCAGGACGCTGGGATCATGACCTGAGCCGAAGGCAGCCGCTTAACCAACTGAGCCACCCAGGCGTCCCTATTTGTATATCTTTTTTAGAGAAATGCCTATTCAAATCCTTTGCGTATTTTTTAATCAAGTTGTTTGTTAGTTTATGGAGTTGGGAGAGCTCTTTGTGGATTTTCTTTTATTTGTAAATCCTCTCAATACCCTCCAAATCACACTGCATAGGCAGACTTCCTCCTTCTCTCCCCACATCTGGAAAATGTGCTCAGTTCAAATCGAATCCAAAATGCTAATTCCAACACTAAAAAAGGATCAGGAATGAGACACCTCAGTTCTGAAAGCACAGAACAATGTTAAGATATATTATAAATTATTTTAATATGTTATATATTATATATACACGTACACCATCAGACACCTTTTCTTAACTTGAAAAATGTTCTTTGAAACATTTATGTTTACACTACTTTAAAAAAAAGAAAAAAAATGTTTGTTTTCTCTAATTACAAGAGAAACATACTGAATATAAAAATCTAAATATTACAGATACGGATAGATTAGAAAGAGAAAGTCTCCCATAATTACACCTCTAGAAATAACTGTTTCCAATAATCTACACAGTCTAGGATAAACTCTTCCAGAACACAGGCATATACACACACATCCATGCACATATATTACATTTTGATTTTTTTATTTAATACTATATCTAGCACATCTATCTATGTCAATATGAAATGCTGTTATCTTTTATAATAGCAATCAAGAAAGAATTTATATATGTAAACTAAAACTGAATTTTTTTTAAATTCCCAGAAAACCAGACAGAATGGATTCTGGTAAGATCAAAAGCACGGAGTCTAATGTTGACCAAGAGAATGAGGGCTGAGTGAGAGGCCAAGCCTGTGGTTTCTTTGTGTCTCCTCTATGTAAGGTCTAGATCTAATAGTACAGTGACTGCAGCCCTCTCACACCTGCCCACAGTACTTGTGCAAGCTCTTTCTCACCCTCTACCAGAAATAACATATCTTCTGGTCATGCTGCATCTACGGAAATACGTGGTCAATTAGGCCAGCCATTTCCAAAGCACTGAGTGAGAGAACAGCAAAGCTGCCATGCTAGCCCATCCATGTAAGAGACAGAAGAGCATGTATAGGGGTTGCATGTGTCAGCCTCCGTTTAAAACATAATTCTCTCATTGTGCCATTGCTAGACAATATTTTGGCTTATTTATTTCCTCAGTTACACAAAGAGTTAGTGTTTTCTCTTATAATTAGCTTTTAAAAGATCCAAAAGAGGCATGGACTTGGGAGTCTCAGCAAATGATACAGCCTCAGTGGAAAATATCACTCATGCTCATAGTCAAATTTTCTTAATCGTCTAACTACTTTTTTCTGTAGGAGTTCTCTGTAGTTTCTCATACGTATTCCCTTCCTTGCCTACCTCCACTTAAAGTGTTCACACCAAAAGGACAAACTTACCAAAAATCTTAATGCCACTAGATAATCTAAAATTTAGAAAGATTTGGTGAAGCATCTGGTTAGGGTGGCTTTACCATAAAATGCATGTAAAGGTTGAGAGACCAAGTAGAAGTGAACCCCAAAGGTGAAGGGGCTTTTCATTTTCAAGGCCTTCAAGGCAGCAACGGCTACAGAGGCTTTTCCTCTGTCTTTCAATGTCTTGTTCTCTTCTTCTCCCACTGAAATTCTTAAATGCTGATCTTAAGACACCCAAGGAACAAGCCAGGCTGGAAGACTGGTGTGGTCTCTATACACATCATCTTTCAATTGAAATCTCCCACCCATTCACCTTTACTCAGACCCAGCTTTTCCCTGTCTTACTCAAACTTCAGTCCTTGCCTCTGTCATGTTTAGGATTCTAAGCCTCAGGAAAGCAAGACTTTGGAAAGCCATAGAAAATATGGGAAAGGGTAATGGACATTGGGGAGGGTATGTGCTACGGTGAGTGCTGTGAATTCTGTAAGACTAACGAATCACAGACCTGTACCCCTGAAACAAATAATGTGTTATATGTTAATATAGAAATAATTTTAAAAAAGAAAATGTAGGAAATGACTCCAGAGGTAGCCATACAACCTAAAAATTATGACTAGGACTAGATTATTTGATGTTACTACCCCGGTTTGCACTGTCAAAAGATGAATCCTCTTGGATTCAGTCATATTCCCATGTTACCTGCATTTATTTTGTGTGTAAGTAACCCTGTAGAGATTAGATAAATGTCTCCTAAATTCATGTTAACTTTATTCACATTAAAGCTGCTACAACTTGTTTATGTTGGGAATGCTTTCAGCTACAAGGAACAGAAAATCTAACCAAGTAGCTTAAACTGGTAGGACTTTAATAATGTATAAAACAAGAATTCCAGAGCAGGTTTTCTCAGCGTTGTTCTGACAGCTCGATAATAACATTAAGAACACAGACTCTTCATCTTTCTGCTGTACCATCTCAGCTTATTAACTTCATTCTCAGGCATGTTGCCTCACGATTGCAACTTTGCCGCCACAGTGCCATACATCATAGTCTGTATTTCAGAACAGAATAAAGAAAAGGATATGCATCCAAACTGTTCTCTTGTTTTTTCCTTCTAACAGAAAAGCAATTTTTTCCTTGTAGAGGCCCTCCAAAAAATTTTTGGTTATAAAAAATTAGCCACAACTGAAATATAAAACTAGCTCTAACTTCCAACAAAAGTGAGAAAAGCGTGGGGCTCTTGTGTGGCTCAGTCAGTTAAACATCTGCCTTCAACTCATGTCATGATCTCAGGGTCCTGGGAGCTCACCGGGAACATGCTTCTCCCTCTCCTCCCTGCTTGTGCTCTCTCTCACTGTCTCTCTCTATATATCTCTCTCTCAAATAAATAAATAAAATCTTTAAAACAAAGAAAACAATGGGCGCCTGGGTGGCTCAGTGGGTTAAAGCCTCTGCCTTCGGCTCAGGTCATGATCCCAGGGTCCTGGGATCGAGTCCCACATCGGGCTCTCTGCTCGGTGGGGAACCTGCTTCCTCCTCTCTCTCTCTCTGCCTGCCTTTCTACCTATTTGTGATCTCTCTCTGTCAAATAAAAATAAAATAAAATAAGATAAAAAATTAAAAATAATTTAAACAAACAAACAAGAAAAGGGAATGTTTGTCTTATAAACCTCCATACTGGCAAAAGAAAAGGGATTGGGGCTGGCTTTTGAGATTCAATCAATGGTTTATGACACATGTTTATATTATGCATAAAGTGCATTACAGTTAATTACAATTAATTACAAAGGGTGCAGGACCTTTAAGAGCCCTTATTTAGAATAAGTTTCTCTTTCCAGCAGGAAAAAAGGTTGAGAATACTGGTGGAGAAATTTAGAAGGGACTGGGATAGCCATGGTAGATGATGCTGACAACGTGGAGATACAGACAAACTGTATGTGAAGGAGAATCATTAGTCAAACCCTATCTAAAATAAGGGGAAAATTGTACTAGTATTCATAATTCATGTCTTGAAACCCTCCCAAAGCATAAAGAGTATGATAAGGAGAGATCTATTATGACAATAATTTTTTTTAAGCAAGTGAATTTTTACAAATCATTTAAAATAGACAAGCCAATAGGGGTGCCTGGGTGGCTCAGTTGGTTAAGCTTTGGACTCTTGCTTTCGGCTCAGGTCCTGATCTCGGGGTTGTGAGTTCAAGCCTCGTGTCAGGCTCTGCACTAAGCGTAGAGCCCAGTTGGGATCCTTTTTCTCCTTCTCCCTCTGCCCATGCACCCCACCCCACCCCCATGCCCCCACTCACACTTTCTCTCTCTCTCTTAAAAAAAAAAAAATAGACAAGCCAATAATACCAGCTAAGAGTTAATATTCACAGATTCCATTACGATGTGCCAAGTAGTAAACTAAGTGCTTTATACATATATGTGTGTGATTTACATTCATATATACATATAACCTCTCAGCTGCCCTATGAAGGCAGCACATTCACTAATTTGCCAGATCACACAGGAAGAAGCTACACCTAAAACAGGAGATCATGCTTTTAACCACAGCACATTATTATTTGCTACTTTTTGTTCTCAAGTATTTCCCATTCATTTTATGTACTTGTTATTTAATCATTTGGATTCATGAAGTTTAACTCTTTTTTTTAGATCATTCTTTTTTTGTGTTACAAAAACAAAAATAAATCCAAGCAGGTAATGAAATAATCATATTGTTTTAAGTTTCTCATCCCGGGTTTTCTGTCCTAGAATTTAGTAAACAGTTCAAGGTTAGATTGCTTCAACCCTTCTTCTGGATGCTATGACATCTCCATCTTTTAACCATGTTTCTCTAGTTCAGCTTATAACTGACTGGAGAAGTCATCCTTTATGTTGTCATCATTCCAATTATCCCCCCAGATGTGTTCATCTTCATCTAAATCAGCCCAGTCTTCCTTGGAACTCCTCAAACTCGTTGTCTGCCTCTAAGAGACCCAAGTCTACCCAAGCTGATTTTTCTTGGACATGGCAACCCTTGGCACCAAAAAATCCCTCAGGCCAAGATGAAATCTGGAACCCTCACTTTTCTTCATTGAAGCCACCAACCCCCCTGCCGCCTCTGAGCATAAAGTTTAACTCCTGTTTACATATGATGTAAATAGTCTTTTCTCTATTTTCTTTTCCTAGTATATCTGGTTCACACAAATACCTATATGGCAAAGCCATTTCAATCACATTTTTCAAAAACATAAAAAGTCAGGTAATAGATTTTATAGCTAGTTTCAGAAATCTTAGATAAAAATTACAACGAACTTGAGAGAACAACCAACAAAAATAAACATCACAACACAAAAACAAAGTACAAAGGACTAAAGCAAAAATATAACCATGCATCTATATGCAACCTGTTTGTTCTAATGCCTCCTGTGTCTCACCTACTCTGAGTTTCCTACCTCTATTGCACAATGGCCAATATTATTTGTAGACAAGTCATTAGTTTGTTTGTTTTTTTTTTTGCAGAACAGTGACTCATGTTGGTCTGAGGTGGCCCTGACCCGGTGCTCATGAGGACCCTCCCGCCAGCAGGCTGGCCACCAGGGCCCGGAGCTTATTAGACAGCGCCACGGGGTAGAGGGCAGGCTGCTCCAGCCGCTTGTGCTCCGGACTCAGATGGCTCAGCGACAGCTGGGCGAAGGCTCTAGATTCGGCCAGAGATGGGAGGGGCTCACACAGCTGTCCCCGCTGGACCCAGAGTCTCAGCAGGGGCTCCACACGGGCAAGCCTCACAGTCCAGGCTTCCTGGGCCCCTCAAGGCCAGACCCTGAGCTCTCGGCCAGCCTGGGGGGGCTGTTCCTCTGCCAACTGCAGCACGTCCAACAGCGGGGACCCATCGTCATGCAGAAGCCGGAAAGCGGCCTTGCTCCCAGGCAGCATCTGTTTCTCGGGGTCCTCGGTCAGTTTCATGCATAGTTGGCCTCCCACAGACACCAGCTTATAGACGCAGCCCAGGGAAGGCTGGCGGGAACACGTGACCACGTTGGTGCCAATGCCAATGACGTTGACCTCACTGCCCTCCTGGGCTATTGGGCTCCTATTGGGCGATTTCCCTTCCTAGGACAGAACCCTGTTTGCCCCACACATACATGGTAATACACATTCGGGTATTCATACCCAAATCTCTCCATCTCAAACCACCCCTTTTTTAGCCTTTTTTTTCCTTGCCCCCCACCTTTTTTTTTTTTTTAATTTTTATTTCCTTTCTTTTTCCTTTTTTTTTTTCTTTTTAAGATTTTTATTTATTTATTTGACAGGCAGAGATCACAAGTAGGCAGAGAGAGAGGAGGAGGCAGGCTCCCCGCTGAGCAGAGAACCCGATGTGGGGCTCGATGTGGGGCTAGATCCCAGGACCCTGGGATCATGACCTGAGCCAAAGGCAGAGGCTTTAACCCACTGAGCCACCCAGGTGCCCCTCCTTTCTTTTTCTTTACATCTTTATTATTATGCTTTGAGAAACTAAGTTCCTAAACATGCATAAGATCCTGAGCATATTTTCAAACATAATAAAATCCAGACCTTTTTATTTGTCAAAAAAAACCATACATCATATATGTTAATCTCCTCTTATTCCCTTTTTACGTACTAAAATTATAAATAGTTTTAACTTTCTAGTTTGCTTGAAGGCAGTGTTCTTGAAGGTTAGGTAACAAGATGAAAACTTCTAATGTTGGATTGGAAAACAAAGACAATCACATATGGGAAAGGATCTTCCTACTTACTTCCTGACCTAGTTTTCCCTAACTCTGGCTATCTCTGTCCACTAATCCCTCTTTCCTTAACAATCTGGAAGACAAAAAGCAAACAAACAAATAAACAAACAGACAAAAAAAAAATCAAAATTCATAACGGCAAGATCAACTGAAGAAAACAGATGGGAACATACATAACCTCTTCTTCCCTCCAATAACCCAGCAGGCAGCCTGACCTGGTACTTGCCACCCTACTTGTACACACAAATTTTTACTTGCTAGGTCAACTGTATTTAAACTGAAATATGACAACTATAAATAAAATAATAAAATAGAGAGCATTTTTAGATTCCAACAAAGTCAAAGTTCATGGAGTTGCTCTCTTGAAAGCTGTCATTGAAGTCAGAGAGCCTAAAGAGAAAATAAGAAAAAATCACTACATGGGCTGAATAATTCATATTGAAATCAGAAACATCAGATGAGGGCTATAAGACACATCAATAGCTTAAAATGATCTCAAGTGAACAATCTGTGCCATTCTCCTTCACTAGTCCTGGGGGGAAAAAAGCCAAAAAAAAAAAGAGAGCTCTGAAGTCTTTTAAAGAGACTGTTATTCCATTAATTATTTGAGGCAGTTTTTGTTTCACTGGAGTTAATTAACATGACCCTTCTTCTTTAAGCTCCAGCTGCATCTGATGTCACTGTGCTATGGCAGGGAAGAATGAAAGCCAGAGGAACTGAGTTGACTAAAGTGAAAAGCATGCCCAAAAGCACTTGCAGGGCTCTTCTTCAGACCGTGCTGGTCTATATATTGACCACATTCTAAATAAACTCAATCTATGTAATTTCATAGTTATAAAACCTTAATTGCTGACCAACAGTAGACATTTTCAAGCTGGAATCATATATAGTGGTACGTCTCCATCTGTTTCATCCACATATTTTAAAATAATTTGGCCTCTCTCATTTATTAAATTTATTTATTTATAAATAAATTTTTATTTATTAAATAAAGATTTATTAAATTTCACCATAGTCTGTGACAGTTAACTTACAAAATCCTGAAAAAACAACCAATAGACAAACAAGCCAAGTAAGAATACAGGAGATCGGGGTGTCTGGGTGGCTCAGTGGGTTAGAGCCTCTGCCTTCAGCCCAGGTCACAATCCCAGGGTCCTGGGATTGAGCCCTGCATCTGGCTCTCTGCTCAGTGGGGAGCCTGCTTCCTCCTCTCTCTCTCTGCCTCTCTGCCCACTTGTGATCTCTGTCTGCCATATAAATAAATAAAATCTTTAAAAAATAAAAAGAATAAGGAAGATGATTAACCTTATGAACATTACTATTTTAAGAATCTAGGTTTAATATAAAGAATGGTACAGATTACAACTAAATCTTACAGATCTGCTAAATTGATAATGACTTAAATGTCCCCAATACATAGATTTTCATCAACTCAGACAACACATACCAATCCTTGCTCTCACCAGGTAAGCTGCACATGACAGGTTTTGTCCTGATCCTTGTTAAACACACCACATTGGAGGCTCCAGCTCCAAAGACAAACTAGATCTCAAACTCCCCAGGCAGTGATAGAAAAGGAAATTCCGTATGGTCCACCAATTATTCTAGGACTAAGGCACTGTTCCTGACACAGACTCAGAAAACCCTTGGACCAATGAGGTGCCACCTCTGCCCCAGGGGACTGGATATCTTGAGAACTGGGCCCCTAAGGATCCCTGGCCAATATCCCAAACATTTAAGAAAGAAGCTCATTCTAAGACACATTTAATTATAGTATTTGTAAACCAAGGGGACTTAACTGAAATACATTAACCAAAAGACTCCTTTTCAGAGATTTTAAGAGCTCAATCTAATGTCTCAGATATTGTTTCCCACATTACTTCTCTTGATTGAGTAAATATGTTTTTTCTTGAATAACAACCTTTGCTATACTTCTTCTCCCTTTAACCTAAACCAACATTTTCATTTCTACAGTCAACAGTTTCTGAGTAACTCCTCTATCCTGCCATTAAATATGGATGTAGAGGCTTAACAAATCCTGAATGGCTTTTATTATCAGGGATAGTCTCCTTGATTAACAAGAAAAAGCAACTATATCAATGTGTAGATTACACTACAATTCATCCCACCTATGATATGGCTTCCAAAATTCTGACAGAGGAAGGGATCCACTGTCCTCTCAAGTTGGAGCTAACCTACAGCTTGATTCACCCAACACACAGACTAATAACCTGAATCTGTCTACATCCATAGTCTGGAGAATTTCCTTCCAGTGGGATGTTGTGGCTGGCACACTCTGAGATCTCAATCATTTAAGAATTTATTCCTGAGTGCTTTGATATTCTTGTGGGTTTGGGTTTTTGTTTTTGTTTTTTTAGTCCTTTTAAACTCTTACAATAAGAATAATCCCCTTAACATTGATATGATAATCACCAAGTTTTTGTACCAATATTATTATATAGGAAAATGAGATGTTCTGTTAATTATAGTCAAATTCACTAACTACTATTGATTTCTTTCTAAAGGAACACACAAAGGCTTTTGGTTCTCTTCAATTTAAATTAAACTGTCAAAAATTTGGAAATTACCACAGTGGACTGGTTGACTATATATGACTGACTTACACAATATAAAATTCTGAATCCATTAAAAAGATGCTGTAGAAGAATATGTATTGGCATGGAAAATGTTCATAATATACTACTTTGAGAAAAAAAATCTTGCTATAGAATAGTATGCACAAAATAAACCATTTTGTTGGAGAAAATATACATAGGAAAAAAGTAGAAGGACATACATCAAAATATTAAGAATATGTGAGGACAATGAAATTACATGCAATTCTCTTTTGTATTTCTGAATTTTCCAAAGATTTGCACTGAATGTTTATTATTTTTACAGTTTTTAAAAAGAATTTTTTAAAAGGAAAATAGTTCCCAAAGTAATTTTGCAAGTCATTTCTTATACTATTTCACATCTATTATTAGTAAAGGTAATGGAACATCTTTCACATAGAAGATTCTCAATTTAGTTTTAATATAAGAGAGGCAGTTTTTCCAGTTGCCTTTAAAAATAGCAAAAAGATTTACTGGGTCACTTCCATGTGCCTGGTTTTCTCACATATTCTATTAAAAGTGAAACATTAAGGATAGCCAGGGGAAAAATGGCCCACAATGTACCTACAGTAATATAGTCTTATAATTTTAAAAAGACTCACCACCACCACCATTGAACAAATAGTTTAAATCAACTAACTTTTACTGAACATTTATTAGTTGGGGGATTCTGATAAGAGGGAAATATGGTAGACAAAGTCCAAGTCAAGGAAAGCTGGAACACAGGCTCAAGGAGCAAGGTTGGTTCTATGTCCCATAGTGGAATTCCACAGACCATCTGCATCAGAATCCTTCAAGGGATTGGTTAAAAAATGCAAATTCCTGGGGCTCCCAAACCTACAGACTCAGAGTCTCTGGAAGCAAGACTCAGGAATTTTTCTTTTTTTTTTTTTTTTTAATTTCTTATGGAGGGGGGGTGCAGAGGGACTAAGAGATAAAGAAACTCAAGCAGACTCCCCGCTGAGCACAGAGCCCAACTTGGGGCTCAATCCCACAACCCTGACACCATGACATGAGCGGAAATCAAGAGTCTGATGCTTAACTGAGTGGGTCACCCAGGTGCCCTTCAGAAATTTACATTTTAAAATTACAGATGATTGCTACATATAAAGCCTGGGAAACCCATGTTGTGAAAGATCAAGCCAAGAGAATAGGGTTAGAAAAAGATCAAGAGTCTTAAATGTCAAGATAAGGAATGAGTTGATTCTACAGTAGATAAATAGGGTAGGGGATAAGGGGCTATGGACCAGCCAGAGATTTTAACCTGGAGAGAGCAGCGTGTTAAGATCTGTGTTTTGTCTCAGTACTGCTTACTACAGCCTGAGGTGAAAAAGAGAATTGGAAGCACTGGAGAATTCAGGAAAGTGATCTATAATGATGCATTAAAACTGACCAAGAGAATGGTTGCCACCCTGGTACCAAAAAGGGAGTGAAAGAAAGAAGCTCATGAAGAATTACTGTTGAATAAATAAAATGACCTGAATGTTGAAATGTTAAAGCCAAAAATTACAGATATGAAGAGGAAGATCTGGAGAAAATTTTCCAATGGTACTTTAATGCCTTCTAGTTCATTTATTCATTCAATTACGGAGGTGTTACTATGTACTAAATACTAGTCCACATGCTAGGTCAAAAAACATGAAAACCACCGAATTACACACTTTAAATGAATGAATTGTAATGTATGTGAATGATATCTCAATGAAGTTGTTACTTAAACAAAACAAATGTGAGATTCCCCCCATCCTCAGGAGAAAAACGTCTGCAATGCAGTGTTGTGTCAGGACAGATGTAGACAGAGTGTTCTATAAGAACACTCAGGAACATCTTAGACCGACTAGGACCTGAAAGACATAATTCATGAACAAACAGTGGAGAAAAGCCAGGTACGTGGAATGCAGCAAAGCAGAAAGAAGGCAACCTGGAGAGCTCTTGACTTAAAGTGAAAACCTGAATGCCAGGACTGAAAATGAGACAGGAGACTGGTCCAGGGTGAAGGCAGATTAGGAAAAGGCCAGTGTATCATGGCCTCACTACTCCAGGTGTGGTCCTCAATCTGGCAACCCTGGTTTCACCTAGAAGTTATTAGAAAGTCTTGCAGCCCCATCACAGACTTACATCAGAAACTCCATTTTGATAAGATTCCTAGGTGATTTCAGATGAACACAAAAGTTTGGAAAGCACTACACTAATATATTTATTCTCAAGACAATCCTATAGGGAATTACTGAGGAATTTAAGTCAGAGAGTGGCATGATCAGATATGGTCCTTACATAAAGATCACTCTGGTAACAGAACAAAAAAACAGATTATAGAAGGTAAGACAAAAATTGCTTATGGTGTTCTTACAGGATCCAATGAAGAAATAAAAAGGGTCCAAACAAAATAAGGATAGTACAGGAAATGGTAAATGATGGGTGGGGATGGGGGGGCGGTTGGCTGAAGGGGGAAATCAAGACAATTTTAAGTTTTTGGTCTGGGTACATGGATGGATACTGATGCCATTCACCAGACAGGGAATACAAATAGTAACAATTATAGTGGCTAACATTTCTCAAATGTGTACCAGGCATTATTCTAGGTGTTATGCATGAACTATGTCACTTAAATCCCCTTAACAACCTGACAAAGTCAGTATTACTATTATCCCATCTTCTAGATGAGGAAAGGAAGACACAAAGAAGTAGGGTGGAGAGGAAGAAAGAGGAAGGGAGGAGATGACAAGTTTAACATCGAATATGCTAGGTTTGAGGGGCCTGTAAAGATGCCCACAGGCAGCTATGGCAGGGATTTAGGTTTGTGAGGAGAACAAGGAGGCTGGAAACAGAGATTTGGGAGTCATCAACACAGGTTCATACCTAACTTTTCAGGAGCAGATCAGGCCACAGTGGGAGGGAGCGTAGATGAAGGGCTGAACCTAGGAGCACCAATATCCGGGAGGTTAGAGGAGGCAGCTGAGTTTATGAAGAAGACCAAGTAGCCAGAGAGAAAGAACAATAGTTGTAACCAAACAGCAGCAATAACAAGAGCCAACAATTAAGTCCGTAGTATGCATCAGTTACCATTCTACGCATTTTTATATATATTAAAAAATTTAGTCACCATTAAAACCACGTGGGCTGGGTATTATTATCCTGTTTAAAAAATGAGGAGGGGCACCTGGGTGGCTCAGTTGGTTAAGCGGCTGCCTTCAGCTCAGGTCATGATCCCGGGGTCCTGGGATCGAGCCCCACATCGGGCTCTCTGCTCAGCAGGGAGCCTGCTTCTTCCTCTGTCTCTGCCTGCCTCTCTGCCTACTTGTGATCTCTGTGAAATAAATAAATAAATAAATCTTAAAAAAAAAAAAATGAGGAAATTGATGCACAGGAAAGTTAAGTAGTTTGGTCAAGGTCACACAGAAAGCAAAGAGCAAATCCAGGATTCAAACCCGAATGCAAACACTAAGTAAAGAGTCCATGCGTCTCTTTCAGGCACTGGGAGAGGCAGAAGCCAAGGATGGAAACAGTTGTAACCAAGTTCTCAGAACAGTGTCTGGTCCACAGTGAAACACTGTGGTAAATGGGTAAACACTAAGCATTATTATTTGATCATTATACTGCCATGGAGTTGTGCATTTACGCAAGCCACAATTCTTAGAAGAAAACAAATGACAACTAAAAAAGGTAAAAATCAAGGTTTTCATAGAGAAAGAAAGCAAAGAAACTTCCAAGTTCTACTCGGTTTCCTATAGCTTCAATATCTAAGTTTCCACACCACCAACTTTCGACCACATTTGTGGCTACCAGTCCTTAAGCAGGCTGCAGTACACAGCAATGACTCACAGGCCCCCCCAAGCCCCTAGAAACCTTCTGAGTGTTATAAAGATTCCATTCCAGGGGGCTATCTTTAACACTGGGTGTACTTTGCTCCCTTCTACTTGCTTTACAGCAGGTAGTTGACGCTGAAGGTCTCTCAGGTTCTTGACTACCCCCTGAAAACACACTCAGCCTCTGACCACTCCCAAGAAATGGTAATTTGTTCTAATTAGGGGCACATGTTGTCTACAATAAAATGATAACATATTTTCAGGTAATTTCCAAGTTAAAACTGTATTTTGTTTATGCCCTTAAGACAATGGCTTCATGGTAGGTTTAATTCTTTCTAATTTAATAATTCTATCTGGCCCAGATTCCCCCCAAGTCAAGGAGAAACAATGAATAAGAGTAACAATGAGGAAAATGGTCAAGAAAAGGAAATAGTTTAGCTATCTAAAAGGTTAGGTTTTTGAAGTAAATTTATATATTTCTATCTAAGAGGATTTCTCAAAACACAATAAAGGCACTGGATGGCAGAAAGCATCTCATATAAGCAGGACAGCTGGTCATCCTAGCCCTGAAGCACTGTACATAAAAAGTGCTATTTTTAAAACGAAATAAATGTGAATACCCTACCCCAGCATAAATATAAATATCAACACCTGTCAAAGAGACAGAATATAAAATTGACTAATACTAATTCAAAGATTTATGTACAAAGATGCTCACCATAATACCTATCTTACAAGAGTGAAAATGCCAGCAGTAAATAAATTATGGCAGTGAAAATGCAAGCAGTAAATAAATTATGGTGCATCCAGGTGACAGAATATTATCCAACCACTAAAAATATTCTCAATAAATGTTTAATAATATAAAAATTCTCACAATCGGGGTGCCTGGGTGGCTCAGTGGGTTAAGGCCTCTGCCTTCAGCTCAGGTCATGATCACAGGGTCCTGGGATTGAGCCCCACATCGGGCTTTTTGTTCTGCATGGGGCCTGCTTCCTCCTCTCTCTCTGCCTGCCTTTCTGACTACTTGTGATCTCTGTCTGTCAAATAAATAAATAAAATCTTTAAAAAAAAAATTCTCACAATATATATTAAGTTTAAAAGTCATAAAAATTACCATATCAATACAGATGAAAGACTTAAGAAAGTAAATTAATAATTAACAATTATTACCTCTGGGTGATATTAGTTTATTTCTAATTTTCTTTTTAAATTTTCTTCCTTGGGACGCCTGGGTGGCTCAGTTGGTTAAGCGGCTGCCTTCAGCTCAGGTCATGATCCCAGCGTCCTGGGATCGAGTCCCACATCGGGCTCCTTGCTCGGCAGGGAGCCTGCTTCTCCCTCTGCCTCTGCCTACCACTCTGCCTGTGCTCGCTCTCTCTGACAAATAAAAAAAAATTTTTTCTTCCTTTATATTTTTCTGTATTTTCAAAATTGTCTGAGATGTACGATTTCTCTAAGCAGAAAAAATATTACCAAAAAGTTATTTTTTTAAAGTTTTTTTTCTTTAAGATTTTATTCATTTTTCAGACAGAGAGACACAGCGAGAGAGGGAACACAAACATGGAGAGTGGGAGAGGGAGAAGCAGGCTTCCTGCTGAGCAGGGAGCCCAATGGGGGTCTAGATCCTAGAGCCTTGGGATCATGACCGGAGCCTAAGACAGACACTGAACGACTGAACCACCCAGACACCCCTAAAAGTTTTTTCCAAAAAATTTCTGCTTCTATTTCTAACTCTTTCCCACTTTTTCTAACCCTAGTCTAAGCCTTAAGGTCTAGGGCAGAGGTACTTGAGTGGGGCAGAGGGGAGCCGGATTTGACACACACACACACACACGGGGATATTTGGCAATGTCTGTAGACCATATGGATTGGTTATTACAACTAAGGGTGAGGGATGTTACTGGATCTAGCAAATAAAGGTTAGGGATTTGGCTAAAAATCCTACAATACACAGGAAAAGCCCACATAAAGGAAGGATTATCAAGCCTGTTATGGCAATAGCACAGAGTTTGAGAAATTTTGGTCTAAGATAAAAATTACTGTAAAAACAGGAAAAATGGGTTAAAAATACAATATTAACTTAGCTGGGTTTAACTTTTTACTTCTATACTAAGATATAAAGAGACAGAACTATCTATCTATATATTCTGACTTGATAAACATTTAATCCAGGTTTTGACCCAAATTCCACATTAAAATACATATGTCCTGATTTTATGAAAAACATCTCCAGGACTTCTGTTCCCAGCATGAGCATGATGCTTGTCAAATTAGAAGTGAGATTTTTCTCAGCTTGAGCATATAGAGACCAATTCTGGGTAAAAGTTTTTTAAGGACTGCTACAAAAATGTTTGGTTTTTTTAAGATTTTATTTATTTATTTATTTGTCAGAGAGAGAGACAGAGAGAGAGGGAGCACAGGCAGACAGAGGCAGAGGGAGAAGCAGGCTCCCTGCTGAGCAAGGAGACTGATGTGGGACTCCATCCCAGGATGCTGGGATCATGACCTGAGCCACTTAACCAACTAAGCCACCCAGGCGTCCCTACAAAAATGTTTTAAAGTGAGTTCGTATCCTTTTTTCTTTTTTTTTTTTTAAGATTTTATTTATTTATTTGACAGAGAGAGAGAGAGAGAGATCACAAGTAGGCAGAGAGGCAGGCAGAGGGGGAGGGGGAAGCAGACTCCCCGCCGAGCAGAGAGCCCGATGGGGGGCTCGATCCCAGGACCCTGGGATTACTACCTGAGCTGAAGGCAGAGACTCAATCCACTGAGCCACCCAGGCGCCCTTAAAGAAATAGCTGGTATCCTTAAAGAAATAGCTGGTCCCCTTATTATATATACTCCAGTATGGTAAAATGCAAAACTAAGTTCTAATTAGTCTAGTCTAGACTAAAGTGTAGTCTAACACAAAAATGTTTAATTGTTTAAAACATATAGATATTCCCATACACAGAAAACAATTTATGTAAACTCATGAGAAATCACTTCCTATTGTGATGTCAGATTCAGGGAGTGGTAAAGCAAAAGTACAAGGATTTGAGGAAATGAAGTTCCCTCCTTAATCTAAGAAGTCACTAAATAACAATTCACTTCATAAGAAATTTATTTTATCCCATTTTAGAGGTGTGTGTGTGTGTGTGTGTGTGTGTGCATGTGTGCACGCACCCACCTGTGTATTTGGGTATAACAAAGCACAACAGAGCATTAGGGTGAGTAGATTAAATAAAGGAGTAGGGTGTCTAGGAGCAGACAACAGTGTAGAAGGCAAGAAAGCAGAAAAAGAACACTGGAAATGAATAAAACAGGAATAACAAATTTTACAACTTGTCTGTAGATGGAAATGGGGGAAAAGAATAATGTATTCAAACAAAAACATGAAGGAAATGACGGGAAATAAAACATTGAGGATATATGGCAGAAAAAGATCAGGACGGAAGAAGACATAAGGTTCATAAGCCCCTGACCAAGCCTAAATGAAAAATACTTTTCAAATCTTCAATCTCTGATATGATTTCAGTAACATTTGTTTATATGGATTCTCCACAGCTCTTTCTTTTTTTTTAAATTCAAAATGATTCTATGGTTTGTGGGGGAGAGGGAGTGGGGAGGTTTCCAATGTCCTTCTCTTCATGCAAAAGAAGGGGCAGAATTTAATTGCTTTGTATTTTTGGTAACTTATTCATGGTGGATATTAACTATTTTTTCTGATGGGCAACAGCTTTCAGCCACCCCACCAGGTCTGAGTGGAGCTATCAATTATGATGTCCTTTCCTCCGCCTGGTCTTTGAGATGAGCTTGACTATGCATAATATCCCCCACCCCCCTTACACAGCACAGTGAAAGGAGAGGGCACATGACCCCTAGCCAAGGCAACCAGAGTTCTTTTACCAGACTTCCTCCAGGCCCAGAACTGGAAGATCATGTGGTCTGCAGGTGCCACTGACCATCTTTTTCACCATGAAAAGAGCTGTCATGTGGATGAAACCAATGGTAGACAGCACAGTTTGACATGAAAGCCAGTGACAGAGAGCCTCAGAGACCATTTTCTGGCCTTGAATCCACCATGGGCCTGGGTGTCCAGGTCACAGAAGCAAATAAAATCCTTTTTAGCTTTGAGTTGTGTATGTTACTTCCAACTGAAACAGCTCTGGCTGGTAAACTGTTTAACACTGTCAAAGAGATGTTTAAGTCGGTATCTCAGAACTATGATGCATGAATTATCCAGACCCTTTTTTTTTTTTCATCTACTACATCTTAGCTGTCATCATAACTTGAGGTAATAAGTTTCATAAATATAAGCTTAATGTTTAAAGAAGAAACTCATTTTAAATGACACATTTATTTCAAGATCTAACAAGTATCCCTACTGAGGTCTGATGTTACAAACTTGTTATTATTGATGTTAAATACTTCCCCAATTTCCACCTTCACCTTTCTAAATTAAAGAGTTCCTGCCTTTTTAATCTACCTACTTTACTGCCACAATCATTTTATTTCTCCCATTCTGAAATTCCTCCAGTTTTAGTGTGTTTTTATCAAGAAGTAGAAACCCCAACCATCCACAGAGGATTCCTGGCCAGGAAAATGCAAGTTTGTTTTGTTTTGTTTGTTTTCTTTTTAAAGGAGATAGTTTATTGACTACACAGCAAAAAGGAAGCAGCAGGTAGAATAGCAAAGGAGAGGCTGTCCGATGGAAAATGCAAGTTTCTGTATGAGTGACTAAGGAGAGACAAAACTTGTCTTTTTAGTGTCCGGCCTCCCTCCAGTTCAGTAATGTGTTCATGATTTTGGCCATAGCAGCACATTGGGCCAAAAGTTGTAGATAGGTGTACTTCCCTCTGGATTTTAACCAAGTCTGGAGCCATTATTTTGAAATCAAAACATAATCATACCATCCCTAAGTTCCACAATTGGCAAAAAGCCTCTATTGTATAAGGAGATGTTTAATGCTAATGGCTGCTGGTTTAGGGGACTTCCAGCTGAGGAGGGCTTCGGAGAGAAATGGAGAAGAAGCCAGGGATAAATTTCTGCAGCTTAAAAATCTGTTACCACTACAAACCCAGAATGACATTACAACCAAGGTAGATGGAACAGGACAACCGTTAAAAGGCAAAATTGACCAAAGGGCATTTTAGCACACTAAGGACCTAAGGACCCAAGGCATCAAAGGCAGACACAGGGGTAAGCATGTGAAGTAAAGATGAAATAAACCACCTAAACTCCTCCATCATCCACTCTCACCTCCCACTGTGAATGAAACTCCACAGGAGCGACAACCCAGCTCAGTCCTCTACATTAAGTATCTCTACTGGTTGGGTTAAGGTGAAACCACAATATATATTTTAAAAACAGACAAACAATTCTTCCTGCTGTCCCAATGGGTAAGACAACTCTAGTAAACTGGATTTCATTTTGTTATTTTTTTTTAAAGATTTTATTTATTTATTTGACAGAGATCACAAGTAGGCAGAGAGACAGGCAGAGAGAAAGGGGGGAAGCAGGCTCCCTGCTGAGCAAAGAGCCCGATTCTTGATCCCAGGACCCTGAGATCATGACCTGAGCCAAAGGCAGAGGCTTACCCACTGAGTCACCCACACTCCCCTCTGGATTTTATTTTTAAAATTATCGTTTTAGGGGTGCCTGGGTGGCTCAGTGGGTTAAAGCCTCTTCTTCAGCTCAGGTCATGATCCCAGGGTCCTGGGATGGAACCCTGCATCCAGCTTTCTGCTCAGTGGGAAGCCTGCTTCCCCCCTTCTCTCTGCCTGCCTTTCTGCCTACTTGTGATCTCTGTCAAACAAATAAATAAAATCTTAAAAAAAAAAAAAAGACTCACTGAACTAGGGACACCTCAGTTGTTAAGCATCGGATTTCAGCTCAGGTCATGATCCCACGGTCCTAGAATCAAAACCCGCATTGGGCTCCCTGCTCAGTGGGAGGCCTGCTTCTCCCTCTCCCACTGCCTCTGCTTCTGTTTCATCTCTCACTCTGTCACATAAATAAATAAAATCTTAAAAAAGCAAAACTGGTATGGCACTTTGTCCCACAGAGACTGGATTCAAAAAAACACACACAAAAAAACAAAAACTCGCTGAACTACACAGTTGAAATGAGTGGATTTTATTACATATAAATTATTACCTCCCTAAGTTTATTACAGAGAGAGACAGCTGGAAGGAAAGGAGAAAACAAACTCCCCAGGGAGACGAATGCTAAAGGTCTGGAAAGACACTGTGGAAAGAAGACCTGCCATCCGGGGATGGAATGGGAGGAGTGGGGCTGCCCACATGGATTTTCTTTTTTTTTTTTCCTTTTTTAAAGATTTTATTTATTTATTTCACGGTCAGAGATCACAAGTAGGCAGAGAGGCAGGCAGAGAGAGAGGAGAGAAGCAGGCTCCCCGCTGAGCAGAGAGCCTGATGTGGGGCTCTATCCCAGGACCCTGGGATCATGACCTGAGCTGAAGGCAGAGGCTTTAACCCACTGAGCCACCCAGGCACCCCCACATGGATTTTCTACCTAGGTCCAGCCCTTATTCCATAGATCACCCAGGAGTTTCTACTTTTGAGAATATCTTAACACTTCATTAGGAATTGCCGAAAGTGGAAACAAATAAATCAGTCTATCCTCCGGTGGGCCATGTGCCCCTAGATTCTCCCAATGGAGGTGAAATCCATTATAAAGTTAAAAACAAAGAAGCTAAATTACCTTCTGAGATAAGATGTAAGGTAAGAGGGGTTTTCTCTCCTCTCCCAGTTTCCTATAGTGCCCCCACCACCCTGCCCCAACACTTTGGAGGTTGTAGCTAAATCCCAGAAACCCCATTCACAGACCCTCTTCCAGAGTTTCCCTACTTTGAACAGTTAAAAGCACCAGGAAGACTTAAAATGTTTTTCTGGTGGTCTCATGAAAATTAAAACCTTGTTGTACTCTTTTAGCCACCGGGCAATATAACAGACATTCACACTTCAAGAGACAGTAACAAATTTCAAGAGGAAGTCATGAGCTTTCTTCTTTGCTCAAGCAGTCTTAAGTATTTCTGAGTAGCTTACAAGTTCCACAGTCTGCAAAAATTCATGGTATAATGGGAATTAACTTCCAGTTTCCAAAGCTAGAGCTACTGGTGTTAACTTACACTGTTCCCTCTCCTTCCCACCCTGTATCTCATCCATCATAGAGACTTGTCTCCCAAGTTTGTCCCCTTTCTTCCCTTACCATCAGCCTGTGCCTCAGTCTACCAGACCATCATTTCCTATTCTGTTTTCTGCAACAGGTTCTTTGGTTTCCCTTGGCTCCCAGCTCTCCTCTCTATTACTCATCCTGTTCAACCTGCCTGAAAACGTGCTTACTTGTTTAATCACTTCTTTATACCCTACTTCATTCCTACAGGGAGACTAATCATCCCAAACCATTATTTACAGGAGACAGACTAGTTAGGGACATCAGGAGGAAATATAGATAGAAGAGGCATGACAGGATACTTGAGTACATCGAATGTACTTACTAAACCCCAAATCTGGCACACGATCAGAAATGAGGTTTTTGTCCTGCTTTCAGATGTTGAAAGTACTCTAAAAAATGTACTTTCAGCACGAAATCTAAGAATTTCCAGGATTGATGGTAAAGGGGAAGAGGCACAGAACATAAAACAGGAACTTTCCCAGAAAAAATCTAGGCCATGTGGCTTCAGTAGGTATGAAGGAATATGGAAGGAAAGGAAGAGTACAGATATACAATCGATTGGCCTAAACTGCTGTCTCATCTAGGAAAGTTTACATGGCTTCTCGAGCAGGGGTTTTAGAAGGTTTTGTACAGTTACAAAACTCAGTATCCTGATACACAGTGGGACTCCTAATTAAACAACTTCAGGTAATCTTGGCCATTCTGTAGTATTTACGGTGTTATCCATGTTTGGGAAGTTCATGTGAGGAGGACTATCATTCCAACTCTCCTCCACAAATGCTGAATCCTCTGAAGTTGCTGAAAGCATCTGTGGGTGACAGTATGATTCAGATAGCCACTGGCAAGTCAAGACTAGCAAATACTTTCAAAATCGGAAGCAGTGAGGTATCTTAGCCACCTTCAATTCTTTTGGGAACAAGCCAGGTGGATCTGAAAACAAACTGACCCACAACTCTGTGAATATACTAAAAACCACTGAACTGTAAACTTTAAGTCAGGAATGGCATGGTATGTAAATTACATCTTAATAAAGCCTTTACTTTAAAAACCAACAAACATATTTTAACCAAAATGTTAGTTTCCAGAAATGTTATATCCTAGGAACCTAGTTATTGCCCTTAAAATGTTTATACTGCTGGAAAATTTTACAAAATGGAAGCCCTGATAAATTACTGTGACAAAACCATTATCATTTTAGGTACAAATAAACTGAATGGTCTCTTTCCTTTCACGGTAATGGGAACTGATCTGTATCTCACATCAAAATCTGCCTTTAAGCTATGAATGACATTTTTTAAAAGGGTACTTTTAAGATTTAACCACTATGTTGAATACCATAATTATGACATGTCACTAATACATCTTTCCTTGTAATCTACTCCAGAACTTCTTTCCCCATAATCCTCTGTGAGGGAAAAAAGTCCTTGTGTTTATTCATTGATTTAACTTCTAATGATTTCCCTCTTCCTCTAATAATCACTACCCAAGTTTTTACCTCTAGAATCATTCCAACCTTCCCCATGTCCCAACCCATTCCCTAATTTCTACTTATAAATATCACACCAGCTGTCTGCCTGCTGTGGAGGTAACAACAGGTTACTTATGCTCCCAGATATTCAAAGTAGGTCAAGAATATAAAAAGCAGACTGTGAGCCCTTTGAGGGAAAGAGCTGTGTCTTGTTCATTGTTAGAACCTCTCAATATTAAGGAGAGTACGTAGCACCCGGGAGGTGCTCAAAAAATATTTTGACCCACCATTAAGCGAAGGCCCACTCACAAAAAGAATTAAGTCAAAAAACAGCCAAGACACTAGAATATACTTGGGCATAAATATATTTAAAAGGCGATTTAAGGGACGCCTGGGTGGCTCAGTTGGTTAAGCGGCTATCTTCGGCTCAGGTCATGATCCCAGGGTCTTGGGATCAGAGTCCCGCATCAGGCTCCTTGCTTGGCAGGGAGCCTGCTTCTCCCTCTGCCTCTGCCTGCCACTCTGTCTGCCTGTGCTCATTCGCTCTCTCTCCCTCTCTCTCTGACAAATAAATAAATAAAATATTTTTTTTAAAAAGGCGATTTAAGCTCAACTTACTCTTGATGTCTAAACCAGCCTTTCTTTTTAATGACTAGAAGGTGAATTTTAAGAACATGTGATGAAGCTATGACAAAAAGCCAAAACCTTGAGATTTAAAAATCATAGTATTTAAAAAAAATTTTTTTCTGAAAAATTATCTTGGGAGAAAAAAGCTGTTCCAAAACCAAGAGCAATTTATTATTCAATCAGTCTAGTTAAGCAGTCTACAATTAGACAGCTCAGGGAGGGACTCCTCCCTGTGCACAGTGAAGAATGGAGGGCTATACAAAGTAACTAAGAAATGTTTACAGACCTGCATCTCTTGATGGGAAAATGCCTCTGATATTTCTCCGTACCCACTTCATACCTTCATTTTGAGGATTAAATGAGTTAATATTTGTAAAGCACTTAGAGTAGTACCTGGCACATAGTTAGCACTATATTAATGTTTACTAATAAAGTAGCCAAATCAGTTTCCAATTACATTCATTCATACATTAGAGACCTACAATGCCTAAGAAGATTACCAGGTTTAGAGAGAAGTTCCAATTGTGCAGTATTTTAAGTCTGTGACTAGAAAGGCATCTTAGAGAATGTTTTATGCAAACTCCTCGTCTCATGGTAAAAATAATCACATACCCATTTCTTGAGAAATTCATGGGTTACAAAAGCTTTCCCATCTAATTCCTAGATTTGATCCTCACAAGAGCCTTGAAAGAGATGCAGAGCAGGTAAAATTAACTCCACTTACAGATAAGAGACAACTGAACAAAAGAAGTTAAGTGACTTGCCCAAGGTCACACAGTAAGTGAAAAGGCCTGGGCTAGAATCTAGGTCTCTTGATGGCAGGTCCAGACTTCTAAAAACATGCTGCAACTTGGGTCCTGGGCTTACTTGGGTCACATTTGGAAACAATGATTCTAAGATCCTAAATGGAGATTCTGCTGCCAACACGAACTTGGAAATTTAAGACCATTCTGTTAACTGGAACTGAAGGTAATTAGTAGTTGGCAAAACACCTACGTACACTGAGTTATAGTATAAAGTGCCATGACGACACGCATTCACAGAGCACCACACACGGCCCAAGCCAAATGTTCAGAAGTCTTCAAAGGGACAGTTCTCCAAAATAGGCCATTCGTTCAAAGATTAGCAGACCCAGAAAATACGAATGTCGGTATAAGTGAGAAAAGGCTGCCGCTGTCCTTACACTAAACCCTGAAGGAAAAGGCTCGCCCCGGCGGACGGGAAGGCATGGAGTATAACAAGGCTCGGAGGGATTCACGTAGGTAGCAACTCCCGGGGACGAGTGAGAGCCCGTGAGTCATCCCCATCCGGCCGCCGCATCCTCCCAGGGGCTCGCACCCCCGGGAAGCCATCTGAAACGCGGCGGCTGAAGGTGAGAAGCGGCTGGCGGCCGGCTGCGGGGCTCCCAACAGCCGCACGGGCAGGCTGGCTGGTGGCAGAGGCGGCACCGCGCACCAACACAAGGCGTTATTGCAAGCGCTCGTCCCCACGGGAGGGACCATCTCCTCGCGCCCAGCAAGCATCTCCCGCGGCCAGGATTTCTCCCAAACCCAGCCGGCGGGCGGGGCAGCCCTGACGCAGGCCCCCTTCCCAGTCGGAAACCCGCCGAGCAGCCCGCCCGGGGAGCGGGGCAGGGGCCCCCCGAGGCAGGCCGCCCTCCGCCGCCGTCGCCCGAAAGAGGAAGGCGCCCCTGCGGCAGGCGGGCCGGGCTGGGGATTTCGAAACGCCGGGGACCCGGGTGCCGCGGCCGCCGGGCCCTCGCGCCCCCGCCCCGCCCCAGCCTGACAGCCGGCGGCGCCCGCCGCGCGGACCCTCCCCACGGCGCCGCCCGCCTCACCTTTGTGTAGAGCTCGGACGCGGCCATGGCGGGGCCCCGCGGCGCCGACGCCCCCCGCCTGAGCGGAGGCCGCACCTCGCCTGGGCGGCCGCCCGCGCCGACTAGGAAGCGCCCAGGCAGCCGCCGGCAGGGAGCGGGGCAGGGCTGGGCGGGGCGGGGCGGGGCGCCTCAGGCGCGGGCGGCCCGCGGGGGCCTGACCATCACTGCCCCGCGCGCCGCGAGCAGGCGCGAGCGCTCCGCGTGCCCGGGGTCCTCGGGGTCGCCGCCGCAGTCGCCCGGGCCGCCGGTGATGCGGCGGTGATGCTGCCGCCGCCGCCGCCGCCGCCCTGTGCATTGTGGGAGCGGGAGGAGGCTGCGCTCCGGCGCTACCCCCGCGGCTGCCCCCGGCGCTCGCCGGCGCACGCGGCCTCCCCTCGGCGGCCGGCCCGAGCATCCTCCGCCTGCCGCGTGCGCGGCCGCCGCCGAGGCCCCGAAGCCCGCTCCCGACCTCTCTTCCGCGGCACACCTGCCCCGGGGCGCGGCACACCCCGGACGCCCCTCTCCCCTAAGCGAGCCCTGGACTGCGCAGTACGGCCATGCCACCGAGAGGGGCGGCGCTGGCTGGTGGCCCTGCGCGTGTCCAGGTAAATCACTGGGAGTCTCCAGCTGCTTTTCCTCTTCTTCCGAGCATTTCTAGGGAAAGGGTTTGGGAGGAGGCTTCTTCCAAGTCAATAGAACAACCGAGAACTCCAGAAGAATCCTGTTAGGAGCAGCGGTCTGGGAGCTGGGCAGTGAGGACCAGTAATCTGAGACAGAAGATCACCAACTTCATCCTAAAAACCTGAGCATCTGAAACAAGATGACCCCGGGGGAGCCCAGGCGCCCACCTCTCCTAGACCTATATGTTAGCAAACGTATACCACTACCCTTTTGCCCCAGTCCTCTTCCTCCTCCTGTTCTGAGTGATGATGGATTCCATGGTGCCGTGGAAGCTATCCAGAAGCCACCTGAAAATTGCAGAGGACTTCTGTGGCAAGTCCATACTGCAAATGAATTCTGTAGATTAAGCACCTGCCTTTGGCTCAGGTCACGATCATGGCTGGGATCGAGCCAAGCGGTGGGCTCCCTGCTCAGTGAGGAGTCGGCCTCGCCCTCTCTCTCTCCCCTCCATACCTCTCCTCCCTGCTCATGCTCTCTCTCTCAAATAAATAAAATCTTAAAAAAAAAAAAAGTCAAAGTAGTCTCAGGAGTGGCATTCAATCTGCCTTATCCTTGCACATAAATCACAGGAATGTGGTCTTTCCACCTCTGACCCCATACTGTCTTCACCTTCTACCTGCTCTGCACCCGCCATACTTTCACTTCTGGTTGACTAAACTCCATGTTTTGTTCATCCTAGCCTCTTATTTCTTTGAACTCTCAAGTGCCCTTCCTGGCAATCTGGGATGGTTTCTATCAAGACCATGTTTCAACACTGGCCCCTTCCTTGTGTATGTATCCTGTATGTGTATGTGAAGGAGGACCATTGCTATGGGGGGTGGGGCACTTGGCACCAGTCCTCATTCCCTGGAATTCAATCCTGTCTTTCCCTTGCTCACTGTCTGCAATCCCCTCAGAGATGCCATTGGTAATGGCTACAGAGTCCAAAGACCCAAAGAGTTCTCTCTGTTCCCTCCAATTCTAAAATCACATCTCTTTGATGTTTTGGGGTCCCACCCTTTCTTTGTCCAGACATAAAAAGGGGAAATGTGCAGCTATGACCAGTACAACAAAAGGCCACTGGATTGAGGTTTTGGAGGCTTGAATTCTACCCCTTATGATTTCTTCAAGCCTTGTGTAAGGTGATAACTACTGCTTTCTCACCCTCAGATAATTCTTACCTCTCAGGACTATTGGGAAATGCTGGTGAATGAATTCAGGGCATACACCCCAGGGTATACTGCTTTGGCATAGAGTTTGGAGGACTTGAAAAACAGCAAATACAAGAAAAAACACTTTGATTTCCTTCTTTTTCTTAAAAGCGGGAAATGAAAAATGTCTTCCCTATACTGGAAGGAAAGTAACATTGTTATCATCAAGGAGAAGCTAAGATCAAGAGAATTCTGCACCAACAGACATTTGTTAAAATAATTCTTATCTTCCCTTCTCCTGCCTACATAGTTTAGTCACTTTTCCACAATTGCCTCTCTTTGTTTGACCCAATGTACAAACAAGCAGATTTTGTCATTTATCTGGGTATTCATTTCATTATGAATACTCCTGTGTCACAATAAAACAATATAAATATATATGTCGCTTCTCCTTTTAATCTATCTTTGTCAGTTTAATTTTCAGACCAAGCCAGGGACCTTTAGAGAGTTAAGGAAAACTTTTACTTCCCCTATTTGGACAAAAAGTTTTAAAAAATGGTCTTATGGATATCAGTGTCTTTTTGGCGGGGGGGTGGGGCAGGAAGAAAAACTAGAGCTATTGTCTTCTAATTCCTGAACACATGCATTCAACCACTCAAATTTTGGGGGCCATAGTGGGAGAAAAGTAGTGAGAATGAAGAAGAGGAGAAGGATTCTCTACCCTTGACTTTACCTCATTCAGAAAAAGAATAGACTTAAAAAACAAACCAAGGGACACCTCGGTGGCTCAGTCATTAAGGTCTGCCTTCCACTCAGGTCACGATACCAGAGTCCTGGTATGGAGCCCCGCATCAGCTCCCTGCTCAGCAGGAAGCCTGCTTCTCACTCTCCCACTCCCCTTGATTGTGTTCCCTCTCACTGTGTCTCTCTCTGTCAAATAAATAAATAAAATCTTAAAAACAACAACAAAGTGACAAGGAACCCTGACGGCTGCCTCCCTTACCTTAACCATGTATATTTACAGCCCCAAGCAATTTGTCATTAGTGAAGTATGGAAACCAGCAATAGTTAAAACTCTCCAGGATTTAGGATGTCTCCCTCCCAAAGAGTAGCCAGATGGTTATTGTATATTTTAAATCAATAAAGTTCTCAATTATCACTTTATTATTGGGAACATTTTCATGTAAGTTTTCTTCAAATAAAAGCAATGTCCAAGGGCGCCTGGGTGGCTCAGTGGGTTAAAGCCTCTGCCTTCGGCTCGGGTCATGATCCTGGGATCCTGGGATGGAGCCCCACATCGGGCTCTCTCCTCTGCGGAGAGCCTGCTTCCTCCTCTCTCTCTCTCTGCCTACTTGTGATCTCTGTCAAATAAATAAATAAAATCTTTAAAAAAAAAACAAAAAAACAATGTCCAAGTTAATGTGAAAAATATCTCTTCTCCAAAGCATTAATGAATAATTTTTTGGTAACAAATATTGAGAATTTTGATGTGCCAGAAACTGTTTTGCATGCTGAGGATTTATGAATGGACAACACAGATAAAATCTCTGACCTCATGGAGCTTACATTCTAATCAGGGAGACAATTATAAAGTTAGAAGGTAAAGATGACAAGTATTCATTTGCTGGGGCTGCCACAATAAGGTACCACACAGTATGGCTTAAACTGTAATGTGCTGTGTGATCTGGAGGCTAGCAGTCTCAGATCAAAGTGTTGGCACTGTTGGTTTCTTCCGGAAGCTGGGAGGGAGACTCTGTTCCAGGCCTCTTTCCTACATCCGAATTGTTTGCTAACAACCTTTGGCATTCATTGGATTCTGTTGCCCGCCCCTGTCTCAGTCTCTGTCTTCCCCTGGCATTCTCCCTGTATGCATGCGTGCCTGTGTCTAAATATCACCCTTTCTCATGTGTGTGTGTGTGTGTGTGTGTGTGTGTGTACATATATACATATGTATATATTTTTTTAAGGATTTTATTTATGACAGAGAGATAGCAAGAAAGAGAACACAAGCACGGGGGATCTGGAAAGGGAGAAGCAGGCTCCCCAGTGAGCAGGAAGCCCAATATGGGGCTCGATCCTAGGACACTGTGATCATGACCTGAGCCGAAGGCAGGCGCCCAACAGCTGAGCCACCGAGGTGCCCATAAATTTTGCCCTTTTAAAATGATACAGTCATGTTGGATTAGGGCCACCCTAATGACCTCATTCTAACATGATCATCTACAAAGACCTTATTTCCAATTAAGGTTTCATTCACAGGTACTGGGGATAGGAAGGATTTAAGCATCTTTTGGAGATTAAGAGGGGGACACAATTCAACCTATAACTGTGGGCAGTGGCGAAAAACTAAACAAGGAAGACAGAATGTCAGCAATTTTAGTAGGGTGGCCACTGCTTTATTCGCATTGAAAAAAAAAACTTTGGGGGGGTCTATTTGTGCTAGCACTTGAGATAATAAAGATAGAAATGAATGAAATGTGATCCTTGCCCTGGGAGAGCACTGTAATGAGTAGCTGCAGGAGTAGGGGAAGGGGCAGTCCATGCTGCATGGTCATTAGTGATTCTTTTTTTTTTTTTTTAATTTTTTTTAAGATTTTTTATTTATTTATTTGTCAGAGAGAGAGGGAGAGAGAGCGATTGAGCACAGGCAGAGGGAGAAGCAGGCTCCCTGCCGAGCAAGGAGCCCGATATGGAACTCGATCCCAGGACGCTGGGATCATGACCTGAGCCTAAGGCAGCTGCTTAACCAACTGAGCCACCCAGGCGTCCCTGGTCATTAGTGATTCTAATTCTTTAAGATTAGCCCAATTCTAGAGGCAGAGGCAAAGCACTGTTCCTAGTTAATTAGTTGGCATTTACATATCCTAATATTTAGTATTTCAGAGGATTAGATACTAGGCAAGTGTGACATTTGAGTGGGTGGGGAAGAACCCTAAATAGTTCACTGAAAGATCTAAATGTTATGCATGGGAGGCCATTTATTTATTTTTTTAAAGAATTTATTTATTTATTTATTTATTTATTTGAGATAGAATGTGTGAGAGAGAGGGAGCACGCGCACAGGCATGGGGGGCAGCAGGCAGAGGGACAAGCAGACTCCCTGCCGAGCAGGGAGCCCAATGCAGGGCTCCATCCCAGGACTCCAGGATCATGACCTGATATGAAGGCAGACATGAACCAACTGAGCCACTCAGGCGCCCCGGGAAGGCCATTTATTATCAAAGGATATATAAAGGAATAGCATGAGGGAACTAGGCTAGGAAACAGAAAAGCCAAAGTTAAGAATAGAGTAAAACTGGGGTTCCTGGAGGGCTCAGTCCAGTAAGTGACTGACTCTTGGTTTTGACTCAGGTCATGATCTCAGGGTTGTGAGGTCAAGGTCCACATCGGGCTCTGTGCTGAGTCTCTTTCTCTTCCTCAATCCCTTCCTGCCCCCCTCAAATAAATAAATCTTCCAAAAAAAAAAAAAAAAAGATAGAGTAAGACTGACCTTAAAGTCTTTTGAAAGATGGAAGGCAGGCATCAGGAACTACGGGCTCCCTACCCTTTTGCTTCTCCAACTCCAGCCAGTTTACCTAGTTCCCTCCCACCTATGAGTTTAGGCCTAGCCACACTTTAAGGCTCCCAGGGCAAGGATTAAAAATATAGTCCTTAACTCAAAAGGTACAGTTATTTATTTTATTTTTTTAAGGATTTTTTTTTTAAGATTTTATTTATTTATTTGACAGACAGAGATCACAAGTAGGCAGAGAGGCAGGCAGAGAGAGAGAGGAGGAAGCAGGCTCCCCGCCGAACAGAGAGCCCGATGCATGGCTCGATCCCAGAACCCTGGGATCATGACCTGAGCCAAAGGCAGAGGCTTAACCCACTGAGCCACCCACGTGCCCCAAAAGGTACAATTATTTTAATCCCAGTACCTATTACTCTAATTCTAGATTCTAATCTTGTGTGTCCTAAAATATCTATGTGATCTCTGGCCCTTCATTCCCAGTCTTCTGCCTGTGCCCTAACCACCAGCTTTTGAGCAGTTTCTGCATCTCTATGGTTGGTTCTTTGGTACCTGATTCCCCAATCAGTTGATGTTCTGAGTTATAAAGAACTTTCCGCTCATATCCATAGCACTTACTTGCTTTATATTGCCCTGCTCTCCCTGAATTACTTGAGTTTAAGTACTTACTAGCCACTCTCACCCTGCACGTTCAACAACCAGACACACCTGACTTCCATGTGGTAATTGGTGGAAATGAAAATGACTTAGATTCAAATGACCTTGATTCTGGTCCTAGTTCTAATGGCACTAAGCTACCTAGCCCATGTAAGCCTCTTTTATCTTGTTTTTTTGTTTGTTTGGTTTTTTTTTTTTTGAATAAACTTAAAATTTTAAAAGTTTTAGATTTATAGAAAAAAATGGCAAAGATAATACAGCATTCTTAAATACCTTGCTCAGTGGACTGAATATTTATGCCCCTGCCACCCTCCCATTCCCAGCCCCATTCCCCCACCCCTGCCTAATTTATATGTTGAAATCCTAACCATCCCCCCCAGGTTATGGTATTAGAGATGGGGCCTTTGGAAGGTGATTAGGTCATGAGGGTGGAGCCCTCATGAAAGGCATTAGTGCCCTTATGAAAGAGACCCCAGAGAGATCCCTGCACCTTTCTACCTTTCTACCACGTGAAGATACGGTGAGAAGACAGATACCTGTGAGGAAGTGCGCTCTCACCAGACACCAAATGTGCCAGCACTTGGGTTTCTCAGACTCCAGAATTGTGAGAAATTTCTGTTGATAAGCCATGGTATTTTGTTATAGTAGCCTGAACAGGTTAAAACAACCTGCAACCTTTTTGTCTTATTACTGACATCTTAATATAGTATACTTGTTATAATTAATGAACAAATACTGACATATTATCATTAACTAAAGTCCATACTTAATTCAGATGTCCTTAGTTTTTTTTTAAAGTTTCTTTTTTTTAGATTTTTTTTATTTGACACAGAGAGAGAGAGATCACAAGTAGGCAGAGAGGCAGGCAGAGGGGGAGGGGGAAGCAGTTTCCCCACTGAGCAGGGAGCCTGATGCGGGGCTCAATCTCAGGACCCTGAGATCATAACCTGAGCCAAAGGCAGAGGCTTAACCCACTGAGCTACCCAGGCACCCCCAGATGTCCTTAGTTTTTACCTCATTTCCTTTTCTGTTCAAGGATCCTATATTACATTTAATTATCTCATTCAGATCTTCTTGCTATCAGTTCTTCCCTTTCCTTGTTTTGATGACAATTTTGAGTTGTGCAGGTCAAGCACTCTGTAGAATATCCCTCAGGATTTGTCTTGATTAGACCGGTGGGGGGGGGGTGGTTATGAGGTAAGATGCCATGTTTATCACATCAAATCAAGGGCCACAGTATCAATGTGACATCCCTGTTGTTATTGACCTAGATCATCTGGCTCAGGCAGTGTTTGCCAAGTGTTTCCATTATAAAGTTACTCTTTTCCCTGTTACAGGCTGAATTGTATCTCCTCAAAACTCTTACCTTGCGCTCTAACCTTCAGTAACTCAGAATGAAACTATATTTTGAGAGTGTCTTTAAGTAGGTAATTAAATTAAAATGTGGTCATTGGGCCTTAATCCAAAGTCTGGTGTCTTTAGAAGAGGAGATTAGAGCACAAACATGTGCAGAGAGAAGACCATGTGAAGACGCAGGAGACACACAGTTGCAGGACAAGGAGAGAGAAAGAAACTCACCTCAAAAAAAAAAAAAAAAAAAAAAAGAACAAGAGGCAGTACCAACTGTCAGGGACCTAATCAATACAGACATTAGTAAGATGTCAGATCTACAGAATGATGATTTAAAAGATACTACCTGGGCTTGAAAAAAGCATAGAAAATACTACAGAATCCCTTTCTGAAGAAATAAAATTTAACCAAGTGGAAATCAAAAAGACTGTTAATGAGGTGCAATAAAAAATAGAGGCTCTAACTGCTAGGATAAATGAAGCAGGAGAAAATTAGTGATATAGAAGACCAAATGCAGGAGAATCAAGAAGCTGAGAAAAAGAGAGACAAACAACTACTGCTTCCCTTTCTCTAGCTGCCTGCCTCTCTGCCTACTTGTGATGTCTGTCAAATAAATAAATAAAATCTTTTAAAAAAAATCAAGAAAAACAAAATACTATGTAAAGAAAATGTGATCCTAGTATAAACTGTGATCTGCATCGAACTGTATCTATCAATAAAGCTAACTATTAATAGTAGTAATAAAATAGAATGCAAATGTAATCAACTTTGACAATGTAATTATAAGAACACAGATGACAAAAGATGGACGGTGGAAGGATAGTCAAAAGGAAAGATGGGGCATTAATATTGTCATCTTACCTACCAGAGAGACAAGAATTACTGTTGACAGCCATTATAAGAAATTAAGGCTGGGGTGCCTGGTGGCTCAGTCAGTTAACTGTCTGCCTTAGGCTCAGTTCATGATCCCAGTATCCTGGAATTGAGCCCCAAGCAGGGAGCCTGCTCTCTGTGTGTGAAATACATAAAATGAAAGAAAGGAAGGAAGGAAGGAAGGAAGAGAAAGGAAGGAAGAAAAGAAAGAAAAAGTAAAAAAATATTATTAGACATTGTAAAGGAAGTGTATAAAGGAATCAATCAAGAGTAGTGATATTATAATCCTCAGAGGAGGGTGGGAAGCATAAACCAAATCCTCATCAGTCTTGAAAACCATTAATTTATGTCTAAAATTAAGAAATCAAGAAACAGTGATATAAACATACCATTAAGGGGTATGGAGGCAACTGTCAGCAAGCACATAAATCTGAGTGTTTCAAGTAGTTCTCTCTCTGGGGAGCTAAACTTGCTGGTAGAGGTCTAAATTGTGATTCTTAGTTTTTCATTATGTCCTTTCTATACTACTTGACTTCAGAATCACATACAAGCATAACTTTAATTAAAAAAAAAAAAAGAAAAACTGGGGGCGCCTGGGTGGCTCAGTGGGTTAAGGCCTCTGCCTTCGGCTCCGGTCGTGATCCCGGGGTCCTGGGATCCAGGCCCGAGTCGGGCTCTCTGCTCAGCGGGGAGCCTGCTTCCTTTCCCCCTCTCTGCCTGCCTCTCTGCCTACCTGTGATCTCTGTCTGTCAAATAAATAAATAAAATCTTAAAAAAAGAAAAGAAAAACTGGACTACGTGCTCTTGGGCCTGTCTCTGGCCACCAGCCTACCCAACACCTTCTCCAATGTCCCCGGGTCTGACCCTTCTCTTCCTCCAGACCTCAGGTGGAATTGCCACCAAGATGCAGATTTTCATGAAAACCCATACCGGGGAAGACCATCGCCACTGAGGTTGAACCCTCAGGTACAACAGAAAATGTAAAGGCGAAGAGTCAGGGTAAGGAAGGAATTCCTCTTGATCAGCAGAGACTGATCTTTGCTGGCAAACAACTGGAAAATAGACATACTTTATCTGATGATATGTAACATTTAGAAAGGATCCACTCTTTATCTATGTTGAGACTTCGTCCTGGTGCTAAGAAAAGGAAGAAGTCTTTTACCACTCCTAAGAAGAATAAACTTAAGATAAAGAAGATTAAACAGGCTGTCCTGAAATACTATCAGGAGGATGAGAATGCTAAAATCAGTTGCCTTCATGGGGAGTGCCCTTCAGATGAATGTGGTGCTGGAGTTTTTATGGCTAGCCACTTGGACGGATGTTATTGTAGCAAATGTTGTCCATCCTATTGCTTCAACAAACCGGAAGACAAATAATTGTATATAGGTTAATAAAAGACATGGACTAGAGCCACCCTACGACCCAGCAATCACACTACTGGGTATTTACCCTAAAGATACAAACGTAGTGATCCGAAGGGGCAAGTGCACCCGAATGTTTATAGCAGCAATGTCCACAATAGCCAAACTATGGAAAGAACCTAGATGTCCATTAACAGATGAATGGATAAAGAAAATGTGGTATATATATACAATGGAATACTATGTAGCCATCAAAAGAAATGAAATCCTGCCATTTGTGATGACGTGGATGGAACTAGAAGGTATTATGCTGAGTGATATAAGTCAATGAGAGAAAGACAATTATCATATGATCTCCCTGATATGAAGAATTTGAGAGGCAACGTGCAGGGTTTGGGGGCTAAGGAAGGAAAAAATGAAACAAGTTGGGATTGGGAGGGAGACAAACCATGAGACTTTTTTTTTTTTTTTTTAAATTTGTCAGAGAGAGAGAGAGCGAGCACAGGCAGACAGAGTGGTAGGCAGAGGCAGAGGGAGAAGCAGGCTCCCTGCCGAGCAAGGAGCCCGATGTGGGACTCGATCCCAGGACACTGGGATCATGACCTGAGCCGAAGGCAGCCGCTTAACCAACTGAGCCACCCAGGCGTCCCAAACCATGAGACTCTTAATCTCACAAAACAAACTGAGGGTTGCTGGGGGGGAGGGGGGTAGGGAGAGGGTGGTTAGTTTATGGACACTGGGGAGGGCATGTGCTATGGTGAGTGCTGGGAAGTGTGTAAACCTGGCGATTCACAGACCTGTATCCCTGGGGCTAATAATACATTATATGGTAATAAAAATTTAAAAATTAAAAAAAGACATGAACTAAAAAATAAATACACAAATAAATAAAAAAAGTAAATTTTAAAAATTTTAAAAAGGAATAGAAAATCTAGTAACAGTCTAGAACCAAAATTTCCTTCTATCGCTCTTTTCCTTATTTTTATCCTGATTGATGCCCTGCTTGATAGCATTTGCTCCATTTTTTTCTCTTAAAGAAGTTACAAATTTAAGCAATGACCCCAATGAAACCACTTTTGAATTTCTAGATCCTTTCTAGATCTGTAATAATGTACATATATGCTTTTATGAAGTTGTAAAGACCCTTCTGGTTCTCAAACTTCCATCCTCTTCTCTCATACCCCCCAGAAAAAAGACCTCAACACCTCTCATAAATGGGACTAAGGTCATCTGGTGACCCAACTCCTCTAGTGTCCCTTTCCTCACCTGAACTTGAGTCATTCATCCTCTGACTCTGAAAAGAATGTTAAGGATGTCTTCAGCCATGCTCTTCATCCTAGTTCTTGCCCTTTTGCCTCCTCTACATCTTTGATTTTTCTTCTCTACTTTTTGTTTTGCCTGTAACCAAACTCCTATCTTTCCTCCAGTTAAAAGCAAATCCAAAAATGGTACCTTTTTTCCCATGCTTCACAATCTCTCAAAAGAACCACGCCCTTACCACTAACTCATGGCTCTTCTATTCCTCAGCGCCATGTGGATACATACCTTCTCTACTGAAATTGTTGTTAAGTGACAAATTTCCTTATCTATCAGCCTTTCCTCAAGTCCCACTCTCACTGCTCTGCTAAACTCCACACTTTATCCTCCTTTTATTGTAACGTTTTCATCTTTGCTTCTGATACTAATAGAACAGATCTTCCATGGGAATGTGAATTACTGCAATCAGCTGGCAATGTAACAAAACAAAGAAGTTACAAGACATGAAACAAGTACAATGAATGGATCTTTAAAGTTTACATATAAACCTAACACACGAGAAAATATACTTGGCAGGAACACTACTATATATACCATCTTAAATTACCCCAACTGGAAAAAACTTGAGCCAGAGATCTAACTTACATACAGGTATTCAAGACAGATGTTTTACAGGGCAGATGTAGTAATTGTCTTCCAATTTTTAAAAAAAATCTATTATTTTTAGTCTTCTTTTAGCAAGTACATTCATAATAATTGAGGCTTCTCATAATATTGATATTAAAGTGGCTGAGAATAACTGAAAACATGAAAGGTTTTTTTGTTTTGTTTTGTTTTGTTTTTAAAGATTTTACTTATGTGAGAGAGAGTGGGAGAGTGGAGGTTGGGGCAGGGGGAAAGAGAGAATCTCAAGCAGGCTCTATGCCCAGTGTAGAGCCTTGGAGTGGGGGTGATGGGGGGCGATATTCAGTTCCAGGACCCTGAGGTCATGACCTGAACCAAAGTTAGATACTTAGCTGACAGAGCCACCCAGATGTCCCTTGTGTTCTAGAACTTAACATAGCCTGGCAGAAAGCCACCCACTAGTGTATCTGCCTCTGATATTCATCCTTAAATTAAAATATGACTGCTCTACAGTGATCATTTCTGCAGTAACCCTTACCCTTGAACACAGGTTTGAACTGCACAGGTCCACTTCTATATATGTGAACTTTTTCAACATAGTACTATAAATGTATTTTCCTTATGATTTTTTTTAAAAGATTTTATTTATTTATTTGACACAGAGAGATCACAAGTAGGCAGAGAGGCAGGCAGAGAGAGGGGGTGGGGAAGCAGGCTCCCCTCTGAGCAGAGAACCCGATGCAGGACTCGATCCCAGGACCCTGAGATCATGACCTGAGCCGAAGGCAGCGGCTTAACCCTCTGAGCCACCCAGGTGTGCCTTCCTTATGATTTTAAAAACAATTTCTTGGGACGCCTGGGTGGCTCAGTTGGTTAAGCGGCTGCCTTCGGCTCGGGTCATGATCTCAGCGTCCTGGGATCGAGTCCCACATCGGGTTCCTTGCTTAGCAGGGAGCCTGCTTCTCCCTCTGCCTCTGCCTGCCACTCTCTCTGCCTGTGCTCACTCTCTCTGTCAAATAAATAAATAAAATCTTAAAAAAAAAACAAAAAAACAAAAAAAAAAACAATTTCTTTCCCCTTACTTTAAGAATAATGTATGTAGTACACATAACATACAAAATGTGTATCAACTGTTATCAGGAAGGTTTCTAGTCAAAAGTAGGCTTAATTTTGGGGCCCCTGGGTGGCTCAGTCAGTTGAGGAGCCAGCCCTTGATTTCAGCTTGGCTCAGGTCATGGTCTCAGGGTCCTGGGATGGAGCTCTGCAGGGGGCTTCGCACTCAGTGGGGCGTCTGCTTCAGGACTCTCTCCCTCTGCCCCTCCCCGCTCCCTCTGTCAAATAAATCCTTTAAAGATTTTATTTGTTTGAGAGAGTGAGAGAGCATGAGCAGGGGGAGGGGAAGGGAGGCAGAGAAACACACTCCCTGCTGAGCAGGGTTGGATCCCAGGACCCCGGGATCATGACCTGAGTGAAAGGTACTTAACCAACTGAACCAGCCAGGCATCCCATAAATAAATCTTAAAAAAAAAAAAAAAAAAGCGCACAATTAATTAGTAGTTATATTTTGGCGTCAAAAGTTTACTTGTGGTGGGCGCCTGGGTGGCTCAGTGGGTTAAAGCCTCTGCTTTCGGCTCAGGTCATGACCCCAGGGTCCTGGGATCGAGCCCCGCATCAGGCTCTCTGCTCAGCGGGGAGCCTGCTTCCCTCTCTGTCTCTGCCTGCCTCTCTGCCTACTTGTGATCTCTCTCTCTCAAATAAATAAATAAGAAAAAAAAAATTGAAAAAAAAAGTTTACTTGTGGATTTTCTACTGTGCAGGGGGTCGGGCACCTTAATCCCTACATTATTCAAGGGTCAATTTTACATCTGTAGAGAAAGATATTTCATTAGAAACATTAGTTTGTATGTGAGTTTACAGTGATGAGTCTACAATACACTAATTAGCCTGCTGTTGGTAATAGGGCAGTAAAGAGCCTTGGATATGAGGCACCTGGGTGGCTCAATGGGTTAAAGCCTCTGCCTTCAGCTCAGGTCATGATCTCAGGGTCCTAGGATCGAGCCCCACATCGGGCTCTCTGCTCAGCGGCGAGCCTGCTTCCCCCTCTCTCCCTCTCTGCTTGCCTCTCTGCCTACTTGTGATCTCTGTCAAATAAATAAAATCTTAAAAACAAAAAAGAGCCTTGGATATCACATGGAGAATGCTTGCAAGGTTCTGATAACAAGCCAAGAGCAGAGAAGCAGTGAACACCTACCTAATCCATCCTTACTATGGAAAATCAGGTATACCAATTTCAGTATGTGAGGGTTTGTAATGGCAAGTTCTTTTGACACTTCCTTATTCAGAGAATGAAGTATAAAGATCTACCTCAATGAAGGAAATGCTAGGCACAACTGAGACTGTATTTTCCCTGCATCCATGTCCTTAATCTGGTTTCCTAATTACATGTCCAACCCAATATTCCATTTCATTGTATTCATTATTTGAGTATGTATAAACTGCTAGGGATACAGTAAAGAATTAGATCTCCCTATAAAGAAGTTAAAAGTTGAACCAAGATCAGAATGAGTTAAGAGTCAACCAAACTATGAATCAGGGGAAATGTCTAATGGAAAATAAATATATCAAATACAGGCAGAATTAAGTTTGGAACATTTTTAAATGGTTGTAAGAATGGAAGCAGGGAGATGCAGGGGATGGAAGGGAACACAACATGGACAGGTAACAGGAGTGGAAAGTGGTGTGTTAGGAACCACAGCCAAGTGTCCAGCTAAGAAATATTAGTGGCTTGGGGAATGGGGCCAGCAATGGTGAGACATCAACAAATTCAGTATATTTTGGTGGCTGCTGGTCACGGCCTTTAAGGAATCAAGTATGATGAGTATCTCATCATGAGATGAGAATGGGTTAATGCATGGTGGTGTATCATTTACTGAATTAAAGGCTGGGAAGAAAGGACAATGTTAAGGAGAAAAATCAAGAGTTCCTTCCTTCACATGCTATACTCTCCAACAGAACTTCCTTTATCAGTCCACATTTCCCCAAGTCCTTGCCTATTTGAAAATAAGAATCCTTCTACTATAACGCTCTTCTATCTCCCTTGCCTCCCACCATGCCTTCAGCAACCCACCTCTCAAAAGTCCTTCCTCTACCACTCATCCCACTTATCCCCTAAATTGAGTAATTCATTCCTTTAGACTTACTGGAACTTTATTTCTATCTCTCATAAGGAATGTAACACCTTCTACCTTGCATTAAGTATTATATAATTTCTCAGAATTTAAGCTCCTTGTCTCATCCATCTATTTCTGACATATGGTACTGGAGTGCTTTATACGTGAGATGAAGACTCAAAATATGCAAACATTTAATGTCACCTTAATCACAGAGCCTTTACAAATATAAGATTGCTAGGATCTCTTTAGCATACATGAAGTTAAAACAAAAGACTGAACAGAAAATTCTTTTTGCATATAGTAATAACTGAAACCTAACGGTATCAACTTCAAAAAATATTCTGGGGTGCCTGGGTGGCTCAGTGGGTTAAGCTGCTGCCTTCAGCTCAGGTCATGATCTTAGGGTCCTGGGATCGAGCCCCACTTCAGGCTCTCTGCTCAGTGGGGAGCCTGCTTCCCCCTCTCTGTCTCAGCCTGCCTCTCTGCCTACTTGTGGTCTCTCCCTCTCTCTCTCTGTCAAATAAATAAATTAAAATAAAAATATTCTGAAAAACATTAAATTTAAATAAGACAAAAACTGCAAATTAAGTGAATAGAAATTAAGTAGATCAATTTATTTTTTGTATATTTCACAAGTATAATTTTCGAAGGGCTATTTGACAAATTTCAGCATTAACTGCCAACTCCATGGACATGTTCAACAAAAGCATTTACTCTTGGCCCTTTAATACAGGCAAAGTGTTCTATTGCATCACAAATGAGATGCAGTAACATATCTGAGGGCTTATTAAAGAAATTAGGTGTTTTTTCCAAATGCTATTTGGTTGATAGTAACATAATACAAACATACATGAATGGTTTCATGACTACCAGCAATTTGCAGAATAAAACCCATTAAGTTTACCTACTTTAAAGGCCAAAACTAGTAGAACAGTATTAAAGGTGGTGTTCTTAAATCCTTAGATTAACAACCAGAATGAGGTTTCTTTGATCCCAATTTTATAACGTGTGGCGGGGAGTCAGGGGAAGAAAGGATATGGGTGGGCAGGGGTGGGGGTGGGGAATGGCAGTGCATGCTGAGTTGCAGAGTTGGGACAGTGGCTCAATTTAGTCATTCAGACTAGGATAGTGTTTTAGAAAATTAAAAATGTGTCCTAAATGCGGCTTACTGAGGAGGATATTCAAGGCTGATAATTCATCAGCCCTAAACATCATTTAATGAATGCCATCTGAAGGCTCAAGAAGTAAGCAAGGATAGGGGGGTGAAGTAAAATGAGGAAAAAAGGAAAATGAAAAGTACAAGAAATGTGTTTGGATGCTGGGGAGTGTGAAAAGGCCACCAAAAAACTTACTTTTTGTTGCCACTCAGGTGTACACTTCCTATAGGCTACCTGCCCCTGGATCACCAAACACCAAATTTACAGCACATTTT